>VZRH01001152.1:1257340-1280366 GCA_013397555.1 Urocynchramus pylzowi
CACCACTACCAACAACAGAAAAACCCCAAACCAGACTAAAAAAAAAAAAAAAAAAAAAAAAAAAAAAAAAAAAAAAAAAAAAAAAACCACCTTTTCTGCTTAAACAATCAAACCAGTGTGGCTTGCAGTGCATTTTAAACAGTAAAAGTGGAAAAGGAAGCCAGAATTTGGGGTGCAAAGTCCAGCCTGTGGACACAGAACACCTGAAATGCTGACTCAGGTGAGTCTCACCCGGGGAAAATCTGCTTCACACCTGGGTTTTGTTCCAGCTGACAAAACCAGACACTTCAAAGTGATTGGCTCTCACACTCGTTTTTGTGGGTGAGAAGGGAAAACAGAGCTGGTGCCCATTCCCTGCAGTGGATTTGGGAGCTCGTGCCCCAGCAGCTGCTCCCTCCTCAGCACAGAGCAAAACCCTCTGTGAAGAGCTCCTGACCCGGCTAAGCCCCCTGGATTTCCTGCTCCCTTCATCCCGGTGGAGGGAGGAGCTGCTGGGACAGCCCGGGGGAACACAGCTCTGCTGGAGCAGCAGCCTGGAGGGAGAAGTGGAGAAGCCTCTGAGGAGCCAGCTGCAGAAAGGGAGGTGAGATGCCAGAGGGGTGATTACAGAACAGAGCCACTCCTGAAGGGCTCCCTGTGCCTGCACAGCACCAGGGGACACTGGGAGGACACTGCAGTGACAGCCCTGTCCCCATTTCACTGCTGAGTTTGTGGAAGTTAAACTTCTGCCACTCTCTGAGGCTGAAAACACCTTTGGAATAAAAGCACCTGTGCAAAAGCAGTGTGAGAGCCAAGCAGTGGAGCACTTCCACTGGTGGGAGGGTTCTGCACTCACTGCCTGCCAGAACCAGCCAGGGCTGTTGGGAAAGATGAAAGTCTGACAAGAAAGGCTCACAGATCTGTGTGCTTGGCAGAAAGATCTCTGAATGTGGAACCTGAGAGCAGAACAGAGATGGAAGCAAGTTTTGATAGAGAAGAACAATAGATGTGTAAATTGACAATTGCTGAGCCAGTCTTACTGGACAGCTGAGAAAGCAAAGGTTAAGTCGAGCTGGAAGGAGGTTTTATGACCAGAGCAAAGGATATGTTGACCACAAACAAAAAGATGTTTTTACCAAGCAGAAATAGGTCTTAGGAAAAGCAGAAAGATACCACAGGCAAACAAGACATGTAGATGTGGCAAGTAGAAAAAGGGTCTAAGAATTTTCCACTGCAAGAAAACAGAAAAACAACTTTAAACTGTAACATACTAACTCGTGTGGTTGGACAGTATTGGACATCATATGGCAATGACACTTATGATGGGCTATAGGTAATAGTAAAGGCATTGTGTGTGATGCTGATTGGTTCTTGTGTATTAAGATGCTCAGCAAAGAAAAATGTATAATGCAATGTAACCAGAACTAAAGGGGCTTCAGGCTTGTCTACAGCTGGAGCTGGCAGCTTTAGGCGTGGCTCTGTCACCCACGACCCTGGACTGCTGTAACATCTTCTGTACAATAAACAGCATTTTGAAGAGCTGTAATATACAATAAACAGCATTTTGAAGAGCCACCTGATGTCCCACATCTCTCATCCCAGGCTCTTACACAGGGCAGATGGGCAAAGGGCTGAAATCAGGTTTAGTTTTCCCTCTGGGGTTGATAACTCACCTGCAAACCTGTCTAGGGCTTGTGCTTTGTGTGGTGTGGATGGCTGGGTGAGCAAGTGCTTTTTCTCCCTGAGGAAATGGCTGAAGCACAGAAGAAAAATGCTCTGAAACAGTTCCTTGTGGTAGTATTTGTAAAGCATTTCCAGCCCACAGGAGCTCCCAGAATCCCACCACAGGAAATGGGTGTTTCCCTCTGGGACAGGGCAGGTAGAGTTTGTCCAGTTCAGGATTATTCCATGTTTTTTCTAGGCATGGAGAGGAGGCTGGTGTGCCCCCCAGAAATTCACTTTATGTTATTCTCTGTGGAAAAGTGCATTTTAAACAAATTTCCCCCCACCCTACTGTTCTGCAGCTTGGGCATAGCCAAGTGGAGCTATCCAGTGCTGTTTGAGGGGTTGTGTTTCCTTCAGAAGAAACCTGGAAGATGTATTTCCTTATATTTTAGAGAGACAGAGCACCCAGCTAGTGGAAACAATGAGACAGAACTAATTAAGTTTTGAGACTTATTAGGATGGGCTTTTTTCCTTGCATCCTGCTCTGTGGTGATGCCTTTTGGGACTACCTAAAAACAGAGGCCAGACAAAAATAAGGAATAAAAAGCAGGTATGTTTATTGAAGGGCCTTCAGGTACATTTCAGGCAGACAAAGCCCCCCAGGGCCTACACCCAAAATGGATGGCAGGTCACAGGTTTCACACTTTGATAAGTTTGGTCCATTTGCATATTGGGGGTTAATCTGCCAATTCCAGCTCCAGGTAATGAAGTCATTGACCCCAAGTTTGCTCCCCCCAAACTCACTTTTGTTTCCATCTCTGGGGCCTGAGGCAGTGAGGTGTCCTTGATTGCCAGGCCTGGAGAGGAATTGTTGTGTCTGCCCAAAATGGGAAAGCAGCAGCTCCCACTGGGTGTGGAGTTTAGAGTTACACCCTAAAGAACTGCAGGGTTACAAATATATGAAAAATAGAAAAGCTCAAATCCAAAAGCAGCAGTGGCTGCTGGGGGCAATCACTGAGGCAGCAAACACCCAGTCCCGGATTGCAAAGCCCCACAGCAGCCTTGCTGCTCCAAACAACCTCCCAGTGACATTTCACACCCACAGCCTCGGGACAGCTCTGCTCCCAAACTAAACCTTCCCTCAGGGACATCTGCACGGCCACTGCGATGGGGAGAGGTCTGAGTCAAGTGAACAGTGGGTGCATCCTGTAATGGAAAGGACATTTCTCTCTCTGAGTTTCCTGGCTCTGACGTAACTGGGAAGATGATTTCTCAGTGTGTCAGCTTTACTGTCAAGCCACAGCGTCATGCTCACCGTGAGGGCTCCAAATTGCCGTGCCCACAGCCGGTTTTACAGCTGGCATTTCACACCTGCCCCTCCCAGAGTGCCAGCCCCAGGCTGTCCCTGCAGCTCCATCAGGGAAGGTACAGCCAAGGGATGGAGGCTCTGCAGGAAACTGGTTCTTTTCATTCCAGCCACCTCCATCCCAAATCCTCAGCCTTCCATCTCTACTTGCTGTGGCTAGAGGTGATGGGAAGTGATGAAGAGCTGCAAAGCTCTGAGCACTTTGCGTGTTTACCTGAGCACCAGAATCTTCTGGAGTTTGCAAAACCAGGCCGGAAATTGCTCAATGACAAAATTTCTATTCTTTCTCCTTCCAGTCAGGCTAAAAATAAAATAAAGCCCTTGTGCCAGGCTCATTTCTGCTGCAACCACATTCATCTCAGCGGAGTTAATGGGGGTGAGGATGGGCCATGTTGTTTTTCAGCAGTGAAACTTCCAGTCACAGCCAGAGCAGGGAAACGGAAACCAGTGGTGGGTGAGGCAGCCCAGCACTGCTCCCCTGGGCTCCTCAGCACCAGCAGCTCCCCAAAATCCACCTCACCTTCTCCTGCTCAGCACCAAGGTGGTGTCTGTAGGGAAGCTTTTAGCTGGGGGAACTGGGGCAAGACCCAGTCAATCCCACACCTGTAAGCTCCAGGCTTTGTGTTTAGGCAGGGGCATCTTAAGGAGGTTTGAAGCTCTTATAGCCTTGCTTTTCCCCATCTTTTACCAAATTGGCATCTAATTTTGGGTTTTTTTTGCCTGTAGATGATGCATTTCTCCTGGAAGTCCTGTGAAGAGTGGGGAAGATTATTTGTTGTTTCACTGATGGTGAGGAGGATCATTGACCAGCCTGATGGACAAATGGCCTGTGCTTCCACCCCAGCAGGGTCACAGCTGCAGTGGGACCAAGTGAGTGCTGTTCATGGAATTCCTGACATCCCAATGAGGTGCTAGGAGACAGGAATATGGGACACAGCCAAGACACCGGGCTTCTGGCTGGACACTTTTCCCAGGTATTTCCCCATCCCAGTACACCAAGCTCCCACACAGGGGTATTTCTGCACCTGAATGCCCACCCCAGCATCACCCCTCAGCTGAGCTCAGGGGAGGGACAAAGCCCACAGCACGGGACATTTTGCTGTAGCAGGTCACAGAAGCACAGAATATCCTGAGCCGGAAGGGACTGAGGGGATCCCCCAGCCCAGCCCCTGTCCCTGCCCAGCCCCCCACCAACCCCACCCTGTCCATCCCTGCAGCGCTGTCCAAACGCTCCTGGAGCTCTGGCAGCCTCGGGGCCGTGCCCATTCCCTGGGGAGCCTGGGCAGTGCCAGCACCTCTGGGGGAAGAGCCTTTCCCTGCTCTCCAGCCTGAGCTGCCCTGGCCCAGCCCCAGCTGTTCACTCACAGTGCCCTGTCACTTGTCATTGTCACAGATCTGTGTCTGCCCCTCTTCCCCTCACGAGGAAGTCATAGGTCCACAGACAGCCATAGGAAGGTGACATCAACTCTGGCCATCCTGAGCTCTGCTGGAAACAGGAACCGAGCAGCACAGGGCAGGGCTGGCTGTCCCACACAGCAGCTGAGGGCGTTGCAGAAGCCAGGGGATGACCTGAGGTGCCTCCTGAGAGAGTCTGTGTTGTGCTGAGAGGTGGCTGCGTCACTGCTGCGAGGGGAGGAGGGAACAGGGCCCAGTTTGAGGGTTTAGAAACCAGCAAGTCCCAAGTGCCTTTGAGGAACTGTTTGTGTGTGGCCCTGAGCCAGGACGTGGCTCTTCCTTTGGAGCACCCTGTGAACTTCCCAGCTCCCCCATGCTGCCTCCCACCCTTCAGGGATGTGTCTGTACATCTAAGGGATGCCAGAGGGCTACACTCAAACAAAAAATCTGTCAGAGTCACTTCAAAACAGACCTTTCAGAGCCCTCGTGCTCCTGCCACACGTGGGAGAAGCTGCTCCCATGGAAATGTCACACTCCAGCATGGTTTGACATCCACAGCTTCCTCCACAGCCACTGCCATGCCCACAGAGACATCTCTGAGCACTGCAAAAGAGAAACCTGTCCCTGCACAGCAGCACTCCAGCCTGCTTTGAACACAAACCTCTCCACCTCCTGCCAGGCGAGGGATGGGTTCAGCCAAGAGGAGAAGGGTTAGGTCTCCCTTTTCCACCTGCTCCAGATCAGCCTTGATCTGCCCAGGGCCAGCTGAGGGGGTGGCTCAGGCAGTCAGTGATGGATCTGGCTGCATTCCTGGAGGTCCCATGCTCAGCCATTCCCAAGGCCATGGAAATGTCTAACATGAGCAAAAGGAATCAGCTGTGGGCAGTTTCTAACACAGCAGAACCTGTTGTGTTAATAACTGCAGGCTAAAACTTACCTGGCTTGGAGCAGGCACCTCCCTCCCTTCTGCATTTAAAAAAAGGTGAAATCACCAAAATTCTGGCTTTGGAGCTCAAAGCTTCAGCCAAGAGGTTTAATGGTTATTCTGGTGCCACACCAAGCTCAGAAAGCAGAGCAGCACCAGGAACCTGAGCTTACCCCGGTGTCTGTTTGGGTGTGGACTTGCTGTTGTACATTCAGATCAAACAGGAGGGATGTGCCTGAGCAGGACTGGATTATCACTCTCTAATGAGCATTTCAGTGAGAGGTTATTGCTGTGCACTGTGTGACAGGAGGGTGAGAACTGAGGCAATGAGGTGACAGACGAATTCCTTCCACTAAATGGGAACAAGGCTCCTTGGGCTGTGTTGTCACAGGCTGGAAGGAGATAAGGCTCAGCTCCCACTGCAGAGATTTCATGAGAATTGATAATTTAAAACCCTTGCAATGTCTAGCAACAGTAATTATATTTCATACCTCAGATGACTAAAAAAGATTCTCCAGTATCTTATGGTATCTGTGACAGGGAGAACGTGAAGCTGAGCATTCCCTTGGGACAGGATGTGCAGGTCACTGGGAAAGAAAAGAGTGTATAAGGTTAGATTGACGTGCAGATCCTGAAGTTTTTCCAACCTTTTCTCATTTTTTTAAACAGTTCTGAGCCGAGGAGGGAAAAGGACACTTCATTTATGCATCCAAAACAACAGAGTTGGGACCTTGAGTTTCTGACCCTGACTCCACTTACTCAGTTACCGCAAATGACTTCAGCAGCCACCTCTTAAATCATCTCAGAAAATGCATGGAAATATTTAGCAACAACAACAAAAAAATCCACCCCATCTTTCCATTCAGCCAGATTTACAAACACCTTTTGGGCTGAAACAAAAGCAAACACAATGGCTTAAAGCGTCATCCGCAGCTCTGCGGTCCCTGTGAAAGTCCCCCGGCTCCTGCTGGCCTCTCTCTGGTTAAAGTTCACAGAGAACAGGTACAGGGGACAAAGCTCGATCAGGAAACAAAATATTGGGTGGAAGGGAAATTCAGCAGACCAGGCCTGATGGCTGTGCTGAGGTGGGGAACGCTTCCCAGCAGCCTGCACCGCTGCTGCGATGCTCACCCCAACCACATGAGAAAGGGCTTTGCACAGCCCGCAGCCCGCCTGAACGGCTGACTCAGGCAGCAGCTGCTGCCACCATTACTCACTCTGTCCCTCCTGCTGCTTTCTCTGCTCTCCTTCTCCCTGCCAGGCACTGGGAGGCACCTCTGGGTCTGTGCCTTCATCCCCAGCTGCTCCTGCCCAGAGGGGACACGGATTGAGCCCAAAACTCCCAAAACCAATATCCCGTCACATCCCGCCAGCCTGCACCAAACAAATCGAACCTGCCTTGAATCCTGACTTCCTCCAAGCATCTCTCATTTGCAGGACAATCAAACTGGTCTGTGTTGGCTCATATGGGGGATTTTTGTAAAGGTGTTTTGTTTTCCTGGCTGTCCTTAACAACTCTTAGCATTTATCCTTTGCCAAAAATCCTCCTGGTCAGAGAGATACCCACAGGCCCTGCAATAACTGCCAACAAATTTGTGTCTTCTGCACCTCTGTGACATGTGAGTCCCTCTGGCATGGAGAAGGAAGGCCAGGGCTTGGGAGATGGGGAATGGGGTGGAAGAGCAGAAATGAGCCTTTTGTCAGACATCTCAACCTGTCCTTGGCACTGACCCCAAACCACTCCATGGACCTTGCCTGGGATCCACCAGGACACCGTGGGAAATTCCCCTGCCACAGTCTGAGTGAGCTGCCAGCTGTTGAGCACATCTGGGGTTTTGATGGATGCTCCTCTCACACCACTGTGAACCCTGGAACTTCTCCTGCTTGACAAAGGAGCCTCCTGTCACTGAGGTCCCTCTCCTTGGGAGCCCCAGTGCTGTTCTTGCTCTGGGATACTCAGTGCTCTGCTGGCCCTGACACCTCCCTTCACCTCCCCACTGTTTAATTTCCAGCAGGCCCCATTTTTCCCAAAAAGTGGTTTCCAATCAACCAGCCACGATGGCTTTGTTAAATTAATTATCCCTTCCAAACCATCAGGCCCTGACCTTCTCTTTGGGTTCTTGTTTTCCCTCCTGTCATGGCTGTGTCGTGACTGATCCTCCTGCTGGAAGGGTTTCAGAGAGGCTGAAAAGCGTTTTTGAAGGTGCAGCCAAAGGGCTGTGCTCCCACAGGTGCCCCATGGTAACCTCTTGGCAAGATTGTGCACAAAGCCATAATTAATTCATGCTGCCCTGAGCCAGCTCTGCAGTCCTGCAGCCCAGAATTTTCCTCTCACTCAACCTTTAAGCTCTTAAAGGAAATGTCTGAATTCAGTGCTGAGCCCAGCAGAGACATCCTGTCTCCCAAAGCAGCATCTCTGGGGGATCACATCCTCTGAGGAGCTCTGCAGACCCCTCCCCACCAGCCCTCCACCCTCCCCTCCCTGCACAGGGATGTCTGGAGGAGGCTCCTGCCCCAGCCCTGGGCAGGGTGGGGAATTCATCCCCCCACAGGGGCGAATTCCTATTTCCATGTGTGTATTTCAGCTCCATCCCTAATCCCTGTCATCCCCCTCTGGCACCAATATCCCATCACATCCCACCAGCCTGCACCAAACAAATCGAACCTGCTTTGAATCCTGATTTCCTCCAAGCACCTCTCATAGCCCAGGGAGGGACCTGCAGCAATCTGTCCCCTGAAACCCCACAGAGCCACAGAAACCTTGTGTCTCTCCCCTCTTTTCCACACAGCCAGGCAGTTTTGCAAGCAGAAGGGATGATCAGGATGATCCTGCCAGTTTGTCTCATCACCCACAAGATTTTCCTAATTTTGCTGAGATTTGGAACCACCCCAAGAGACTTGATAGACTTTTATATTTGGCTGTGAGTGCTGGCTCAGACACTCTACTCCCCCACCACTTTGACATGAGCCAGAGGTGTCTGGATGTTTGCACAGGAGACACCTGAAAGGTGGATACACCAACAATTCGTGATCTCAGCTATAAATCACACCTGTGTGCTCTGGTACCTGACAGTGGCAGCTCTATCCATCAGCAGATCAATCATGCTAATTGCATTCATAAATAACTCTCCTGTTGGTATAATTAGCTCTAGGTGTGAATGTGACTTGTCTAACATGCTGAGGGGCAGGATCACTCTTCCAGCATGAACTCCAGTAGAGTTCTCAACCCTGATTTTTAACCTGATAATTCCACCCAAGAAAACTTGTTCACCCATTCACCTTTATTGTTCTGCATCTGTTGCAAGTTTTGAGAAACTTCACGTCTGCCCTTCCTACTTTGGGCTTTTCCCCATCCCCAGGTGCTGCCATATCAAGCAGAACCCACTCAAATACCCAGAAATGACTGGAAAGCTGCTGTTGGAAAGCAGAGATGCTCAAAAATCCTGCAGCTCACTGTGGGCGAGGCCCGAGCTCCTGCTTTCATCACCAACTTCCTCTGCGAGCACAAACCACGTCTGGCTCCCTGTGCCCTGGCTGTGCCCACAGACGTGGTTTTGTCACTTGGGTGATTCACACATGGAGCTCTTCTTGCTGACAGGGCACTGGGGACTCCTCCAGCCCTGCCTGGGCTGGGAGCAGGGCTGCCCACGGTCCCCACAGCTCCCTGGGGTTGTCACCAGCACCAGGAACAAGGTTGCTGTCCTGTCTCCTGTTAGTCCTAAGGCTCAGGGCGGTGGAAATCGGAATGTGATCAGCCCAAGAAGGACCAGGGGACCCCTCAGGGTCATCTCCTGAAGGCCTGGAGATGTGGCAGACCCTACAGGCCCAAAGCTTTTCCATGCTTGGAGTCCATCCCAGCAGTTGTACCTAACAAAAAGACATCTTCTTTTTGTATTATACTTTTTTAGGGGATTGGAAATGACCTTAAAAACCATCTCATCCCACTCCTTGCCATGGGCAGGGACACCTTCCACTACACCAGGTTGCTCAGACCTGGCCTTGGACACTTCCAGGGGTGGGGCACTCTATGATTTTAAGATGATTCCACGATTTTCTGCAAACCCAGCTCTTCCAGACAAGCCCTAGAGCTCAGTCAGGGAAGGGCTTTGAGCAGCTCTGTCAGCACACCCTGATCCGTGTGACACCTCGGGCACGGCCCTGTCAGTGCTGCTCCCTGCACGGAGATAAGGCTGTCACACATCCCCCCCCTCCCCCCGAGCTGCACACACCCAGGGATGCCTTTATCACCCATTTCCTACCGATAAGGAGCTGGAACACAGATAAACCCGGCCTGCACTGGAACCCCAGCACGTCACCCATCACTGAGTGTGTGGCTGCCCTGTTTGAGCAGTGACTGCAGCTCATAAATAACTCTCTCTTTTACAGCACGTGCATGAGTCACTGACAGCACCCAGGGAAGTGTCACCAGTCCCTGGGGACACACACTGTTCCAGTCATCCACCCCTCAGAGCCAAGGCCTGAGGGAAAAAAACGTTCCAAAGGATGGCTTTGTCCTTGGTGTGTGCAAAGTGCCTCGTGGCTGATGCAGGGCAGGCAGGTGCTGGTACAGAGCTGAGCATGGGAAATCCTGAGCTGGAAGGGACCCCAGGGATCATCAAATCCAGCCCCTGTCCCTGCNGCCCTGGCTCCTGTCCCTGGCCCAGAGCAGAGATGGGAGCTGCCCCTCGGGAGGAGCTGCAGCCCCGGGGAGCTCTGCCCTCAGCCTGCTCCAGCTGCACAATCCCAGTGCCCTCAGCTGCTCCTCACGGGCCCCTCCAGACCCTTCCCCATCCCCGTGCCCCTCCTTTGGACACTCTCTCACACCTTTAGATCTTTCTTTATTGCGGTGCCCAAAACTCCCCCAGCACTCTGGGTGAGGCCCCAGCCCAGCCCAGAGCAGGACAATCCCTCCCTGGCCTGACCAGTGATGCTGTCCCTGCTGTCCCCAGGACAGGGATGGCCCTCCTGGCTCCAGGGCACTGCTGACTCAGATCCAGCTGGCCAATGACCAGGACCCTCAGCTCCCTTTCCAAGCTGCTGCTCCATGTTTTCCTTCAGCCCTTTCCCCTGGCTCCATTGTTAAACTGGGAATTCCCACTAAAGACCACGAGCTGCACAAACCCCGGGCTGGTTTGCTTTTCCACCCTGTAAATAACCCTCATTTCCCAGACTGCCAAGTGGAAGCAGCTGTTTGAGCAGTAAGGTGCTTATCTGGAAATGTAAAGCTCTTGAATGAGCTGTCCCAGAGCGGGGAGCTCAGATCCGGTAACCCGGGCTATTTTTAAGTCTCTTGTTTTATTCAACACAGCTGAATTTCCACACTAGCCCAGTGCTGAATGTGGGATATAAATAGAAATTAATCCAGGCCTGGTCACAGTTATCTGCCTGCAGCCCTCGCTCCTGGCAGCTGGACAGGGGAGGAAGGACCCAGACATCACCGGGAACGTGACCAGCCTTGGCCCTGCTCACAGAACAACTGAGATGAGGTCACCTCTTCATAAGGAAAAAATGTCTTACTTAGGACAAAAAGAGGCCTGGGAACTTGTCCCACACACAGCCTGGCACCCACTGTGGGAAGAGAAGGATGGTGCTTAAAGCAAACTCTGCTCTGTTGCTGCTCCAAGCTTCTTTGGTTCCCAGTGTCCCACTGAGAGGGAATGGGCACCTCTGGGTGCTCCAGTGGGGTGAATCCCCTGGCCAGGGATATACAGGGAAAAGGAGGGTGGGAGGAAATAAAATCCAAAAGGTGGTGCCAAGCATGGGGAAGAAAATATATAATATATTTTATATTACATTAAAAATATAATATGTAATCCTATACAAATATAATCCTAGAATCCTGTTCCAAGGGATCTTGTGGAGCTAAATCACAGACTCACAGGTTTAGGTTGGAAGGGACCTTAAATCTCATCCCATCCCACCCCTGCCATGGCAGGGGCACCTCCCACTGTCCCAGGCTGCTCCCAGCCCTGTCCAGCCTGGCCTTGGGCACTGCCAGGGATCCAGGGGCAGCCACAGCTGCTCTGGGCACCCTGTGCCAGGGCCTGCCCACCCTCCCAGGGAACAATTCCCAATTCCCAATATCCCATCCATCCCTGCCCTCTGGCAGTGGGAGCCATTCCCTGGGTCCTGTCCCTCCATCCCTTGTCCCCAGTCCCTCTCCAGCTCTCCTGGAGCCCCTTTAGGCCCTGGAGGGGCTCTGAGCTCTCCCTGGAGCCTTCTCCTCTCCAGGTGAGCACCCCCAGCTCACCCAAGCCTTTCCTCACAATATATTTTATATCATATATATATAAATGTCAGTCCAAGGGCTATAAGAGAGTCACCAAACTCCAGCTTTTTCCCAAAGGCCTGGCTATTCTCACAACAGGGGTTGCTCAGAGGATTTGTTTCCCTTTTCCCAACCAGAATAAACAAAGGTGCTGCCAGCTGGCAACCCAGGAAAAATCTCCACAGAGATCCAGCCAGCAGCATCCTCCAAACCAGCTGCACATCTGGAAAACCTCCACACCTCACACCCTCCCTGCCAGCTGCCAGCACATCTGGACCAGCCCTCCACAGCACCAGCCCTTCCCCAGAGCTCCCCCAGTCCCAAAAAGGGGCTTTGGGCTGGGTTTGGATCCAACAGCAGCTCCTGGGTCACACCCTCTTGCTCTGCCAGGTTTCAGAGGTCAGGGCCATGGATGTGGCTCTGATTCCTGTAGGATTGTCCAGAGCTGGATCGTTTTTACTTCTTCTGGACAAATTATTTGAGCTTCCCAAGGAGCAGCCTCACCCTGATCCTTCTTTGAACTGGCATCTCCCAGCCCAGCACAATCAGCTTCAGGGAAGGAGCTGCACAGAGAACTCTGGTCAAAAATAGTTAACAATAAATCAGTAGTAGTTAATAATAAGTCACAATAAAGCTAATAGTTTAAAATAGTTTAAAAAGGAGGATCTTGCTGTGCCAGGTTTCAGAGGTCTGGGCCATGGAAGTGGCTCTGATCCCTGCAGGAGGCAACAAACAGCACAAGGGGCAGTCCCTGAAATGGGAGGAAAATGCCTGGGCTGAGCACGAGGTGGAAAAATGAGGATGAGGAGCACAGGAGAGCAGAGCCTGGAGCAGAGCTGGTGCCTCCTGCTCCACCCCGGGCACCCGACCCGTTCCTGCTTGGGAAACGTCCCAGACAATTGGCACATCTTCACAGCTGGCCTGTCTGCCAGGGAAGAGTGAGGGTTGACAGGGAGGGATGGACCCTCAGGAGGCTCCCTGGCTCCAGGGGGGTGGCAGGATGGCCCCAGGGGCAGTGTGCATCACCAGCTGCCCAGGGCAGAGGGGGAGACATCCCCTCCCCTTCCAGGGGTGGCTCCTGCACAGCTCTTACGCCGCATTCCCTGCTTCTGGAGACCCCTTTCCCCTCAGACTGTTCTGGATCCTGTGACCTCCCCTGGCTGATGAAATCAGATTGCCTCGGGGGGGTGACCCAGGCCTTTATTTGGGCTTTTCCAGGCTTCACAACCCACACCACGAGTCCCACTGCAAATCTGTCGAGTGGTTCTCAAACCCCACGCTGAGATTTCAGCATTGCAGAAGTTTTGGCTGCCCGGGCTCTTTGCAAAGACATCAATTTCACCCTCTAATAGGCACAGCAAACTTGATTTTAGGCCCACTTATAATGCTGTAAATCCAGGCTAACCATATTAAACTCAGGGCAGCTGATGCCAGAGACTTAAAACCAGCATGAGTAAAAGTCACCTCAGGTGTGTGCAGCCAACAGCCTGGCCTGAGGCCACCCTGGGCTGCTTTGCAAAGCAGCCCAGAGAAATTTCTCCATAAATGTTCCATTAATATTAACAGCTAAATCCCTGGCCTGCCTTAAAACCCTCAGCCCCACCTAAGTTAGCAGCAAGAGTTCTGATTTAATTTGCTCCCAAGGCTGCCAGAGCACAGCAGCAGTGGCTGCACGCTGATGTAGCTCCCCTGGAGTTAATCACATTTATTTCTGTCTCTAACAGGGGTATAAACACTGCCCTGGCTGAGGAACAACCTCTTGCTCCATCACTTTTCAAGGCACAGGAGAAAATCTGAATGGAAACCACCAAGTCCTACGACTTCTCCTTCAAATTTTCACCTAAAATTTCACCTAGAGAAAAATTCCCCAGCAGTATGAAAACTAGTGGGTTATTTTCTCCTTCAAGAAATTATTTTTGAGGCTTTCTAGAAATCTCCCACCACAAGGAAGAGCTTTAAGTAAAACACACCCTGGAGCTGATGCATCAGTCCTTGAGCTATGCCCAAAACAGGGGGTACATCAGGAAATATTAATTTTTTAATAGTAAGGAAAGACCTTTTTTCCTGAAATAAAGGTAGCAGCAGCCAATCACAGCTCTGGTCCATCCTGTCCCCAATAAATCCTTTGGCACAGATTTCCCTGTGGCTCCAGACAAGCTGGGCTCTGTAAGGTGCAGCTCAAACCTTAAAATTTCCCTGATTAACCACGTCCCAAACCAATCCCAAAGCAATGGTTTCACTGAGCTGAGGAGGAGGAATTAAACACAATTTCATGTAATTAATAACTATTTAATAGCTATTACCATTTCCTGTAATTAATAACTATTTAAGCAGAACAGCATGAGCCAGAGGGAATTTCTTGCCAGCTGCCTCTCTGTCCCATGTCCCACTAAACCCAGCCTGGGTACTGGTTTGTACTGGTGTGATTGCACTGGTGCCCACGCCATGTGAAAAACACAACCACAGCTTTTACAGACAAGGCATATTTGGGCTTTTGAATTGTTTCAGATCATGTGAACAGCCAGTTTTATTTTCTGTTCTTTACGTGAACGGACTGAAACCTGAAACCAGAAAGAAATCAGAGAGAAGCAGAAGAGTGGGCAGCTTGTAAGAGAAAAGAAAGGCTCAGCAGCAAAACCTCCCCATTCAGAAAAATAGAAAGTGTTAGGAAGAACCAGCAGAGTGGCAAAAGAAGGCTTTCAGAAAATCAGAATGAGAATACAACACGTAGAAATGAGGATATCAGGGTAAATGCCATCCAAGAGTGGCACGAGGATTTAGTGATAAATGTAAAGATGTAAATGAGATGTGGATAAATGGGTTATGAGAGATGCCAGAAAAAGGGGTTCTGCATTCATCTGAACTAAGAGAAGAAAAGGAAACACAGGGAAGCCACAGTACTAAACACCCTTCTTGTTTCAGTTTTGTGAGAGAAAAACCCATGCTTCATTCTCCCCATGTGCCCAACAACGAGGCAGGAATAAACTAAAAATAAAGGCTGTCTGTAATACAGTAATTTATTTATCTATTTATCTATTTATTTTAAAAAGCACCGAATACTCTGGTATTGAATATTCTGGTATTTAGGGGATGAAAGGTTCCAAGGGCTACCAGGCACCCCAAAACCTCCTTGCAGAGAGTGGAAGAAGGGCCAGAGGAAGGACAGTGACGAGCTGGTCACCCTGAGGGAAGTGGAGCAGGGATGGTCAGGAACATCCACAGAACACTCTGTGCATGAGCCCTCGGATGATGCAATGGCAGGGAACACCCAAATGACCTTACTCAAGACTAAACTGTGCCACATAAAATTCTTTCTGACACCCATGGCTGTGGAGATAAGAAGGAAGGTGAAATATCCCAATTTATCAGGGTTTTGGGCACTGTTTTCCATGTGGACCTGGGGCTTTTTTGGATTTTCCTTGTAAGGCCTGGTTTGCCTGGGTTTTTATGGCCACCCTGCATGGCAGAGGCTGCTGAAGAACACACACAAGTCCTTGAAGCTCTGAGCTGTTTGTTCCCTCTTTTCTGGGAGGAGAGGAGGTCCCTCCAGAGGAGCTGCAGGGCACTGGAATATTTTATCCGGTGTTCTGCAGGCAAATCATCCAAAAATACTTTTCTTTCCAAGGGTGCCAGTAATTGCTGGAGGTGCCCTGCCAAGGATGGCAGTGGCAGGGAGGTCGGGCAGGGAGATGGCTCAAATGCCATTGGAATGATTGGCTCACACACCATTGGAATGATTGGCAAACAGCAGGGATGGAATACACCCTGAGGGAGCTCCTGCCTTGGCCCTGGTGCCTGGGCATGTGCCAAACCCAGCTGGCATCACTGCCAACGCCTGCCCGTGCCCCACAGGGGACAAACCAATCTGCTGGCACACCCCAGGGCTCTGCCACGTCTGCCCCTCGCTGGGCTGGGCATTTTCCATGGCGTGGCTGGCTGTTCTGAGCTGTGTTGGTGTCTCTCTTCCCTCTCAGCAAGGACGTCACCTTGCCGAGGGCTAGGGAGGGGAAAGGATTTGGGGGATTTTGCCATAAAAGGCTTGGAACCACCTTGATCTCACCTCGATTTGCCAATGTTGGGATGGATTATTCAGAAATATCTTGTTTCCAGTGACTGGAGAGGAAGAGCCAGGCTGGGCCGGTGGCACAAAGAGGCCACCAAGGTGACAAAAGCCACAACCAGCTGAGGAATGTTTGATTCAACAGAAATTCCCCACCGTCCATGCCAAGAACAAAGCATCTGGAGAAGCACAGTGCCAGCTTTGGCTCCCAAAACAATCCTTTTCCATGTCTTGTCATCCACAGCCACGGATTGCCATTGCCAGGGTCTCCTGGGCACTGAGACCCCTCTGCCCCTCATGCCAGGCCTCTGCAGGAAGCCCTGTGGGGACACTGGGCTTTCTTCTGAACTGGATCAGATCCCTCAGTGCACCTCCCCTGCTTTATTCCCTCCTAAGCAAGCTGGTGTTCCATGAAAGGTGTCACCAAGGAGCTAAGCTGGAGTTCTGGGAGAAGGGCAGGTGTAGCAGTGCTGAGGGTAAAATCCACTAATAAACTGGGAAAATTTGGGGCATTTCTCTTAAAGGGTTCTGAGGGAGCTGGAGAGGGGCTTTGGACAGGGGTCTGGAGTGATGGGACAAGGGAGAAGTTTTTAAATGACAGAGAGCAGAACTAGGCTGGATTTTAGGAAGCAATTCTTCCCTGTGAGGGTGGGCAGGCCCTGGCACAGCTTATCCAGAGAGGCTGTGGTTGCCCCTGGATCCTTGGAAGTGTCCAAGGTCAGGCTGGACAGGGCTTGGAGCAGTGGGAGGTGTCCCTGCCCATGGCAGGGGTAGACTGGATGGGCTTTAAGGTTCCTCCAACCCAAAATTGTAAGTCTATGATTTAGCTCCACAACACTCCTTGGAACAGCTCTGAATTCATTCAGGCCTGTGCAAAACCCAGAGGTCATGGAGAGGGTCTGAAATGGCATCAGGCTGGTTGGTGGCTAGAGATGAGGTCCCTCAGGAACTTGAGGTGGCATTCTGTGCTCATGGGCAGTAGGAATTGGAATGCATGACAGGTTGTCTGCAGCACATGGATTAATGTGACAACTAATTCTTTAGAGATTTCTGTACATCTGGAGTAGAATCAAGAGGCTGGAGAGTCTCTTTGTCAGTAAAATTCTGGTTTCACATCAGCACTGGGAGAACTGCCCTGCTTTTTTCCAAAATCCTGGAGCTCTGGGTGCTGCTCCACAGAAACCATGGCCTCGAGCAGCCTGACACAAACCACGAAGTGCTGAGCGCTTCTGGCTGTAATTTGCTGCTTACAAGAGGACTGAGCTGTTCTGGAAACCCAGCCCAGATTATGGGTTTCAAACGCTTGAAAATCGGTCCCTGAGCTCTTAATCCAGTTTATGGGTTCATCACAAGTGGAGCTGAGCCATTCTTGGAAAGAAAACTTGGCAAAAGGAATCTTTCTCCATTCTATCAGTAGAAACCACATACAAAGCTCTGGCCAACCAATCTAGATGGGGGAGTAATTAAAACGTGTCACAGCCTCTGTCTGTGAGTGAGGGAAGTGGGGACAGCAGGGCAGCTGCCAGGGCTGAGTGACAGCAACAGCAGTGACACCAAAACTCACCTGGAGGCTGGGCTGTGCTCACACACCTGGAGGGCAGCTGGAGGCTCCTCAATTCCAGCCCTGCTGGTGCCAAGGAGATTCCTGCCATGGTGCCAGAGCCATTTCCACCGCTGCAGGCTGTGCCCTGGGGCCATCAGGGTGCAGGAAATCATCTCCCTCTGCAGAGGCACGGGGAGAGGAGCTCAGTTCTCCTGCTTCAGGGCTTCACAGAGCTATTCTCCACATTTTATATTTAATGGGGAAAAAAAAGCAGACCTGAACAGGGCTATTCCTTTTTAAAGTCTCTTCTAACAGCAGCTCTCTTTCAACAGCTCATTTACAGCCCGTGTGGGACTCCACAGTGAAATCTGCTCAGCCTTGGATCTAAAAGACTTCCCTTCCCACTAATCCTCAACGATCCTTGATGTTCTCTGGCAGCCAGGCTGGAGATTGCCCACATCAATAAATCATACATTATCTATGCTTGAATTTGGTGAAGATTCTGGTTAATGATGCATGAGATAGAAGAGGACTCAGCTGATGAGTTGTGCTGCTCAGTAAAAACTGGTTGAAGAGGGGAAAACAGCCAAGATGGATTTCTGCCATTAAAAACCCACTTGTCTGGTCTCGTGCATGGATAGGAGCAGATGCACTGATTAAAGTCACGATGGATTTGTGGAGTCTCACACACCAGCAAGGGAAATTGGAAGTGGAAGAAGAATCTGGGATGTGTTTGCTGCCAATAGACACAACGAGCACCTGCAGGAGTGGTGGGAAATGGAGAGGGAGATGATCTCCACAGCCAGGAGACCTTGGGCAGTGCCCAGAGGGGCAGCCTGTCCTCCCAGGCCTCTCACCACCCACCTTTTCTCTTTATCTTAGCACCATCTAGAGGGATGTGTCTGCACACCCGAGAGGAGAGCACCCACACACGGGGTGTGGAGCCTGGAGAAGCCAAAGCTCAGAGGAGCACTGCACTCCTCCAGGCACCTTCACAAGGTTCAATCATCCCCCTTGTCCTGCTGAGCTCATCTGGGAACAGGAACAATGGGTCCTCCAGAGGGATTGGAGGTTGGGAGGTTCAGGGGGGAGGTCTGGAGGGTCTTGCTCAGGGTTTGGGGTTTTTTCCTTGATATTTTTTAACACCTACAGATCTTGCATCACCTACAGATCTTGTGGGTTTCAACAGAGGCCACATCTGGAGTGCTGTGTCCACTTGGGCTCCTCAGCAGGGACAGGGAGCTCCTGGAATGGGACTGGCAGGGGCTGAAGAAATGAGGAAGGGCCTGGAGCATCTCTGTGCCCAGGAAAGGCTGAGGGAGCTGGGGCTGCTCAGCCTGGAGAGGAGCCCCAGCTGAGAGGGGCCTCAGCCCTCAATGTCCCTGAGTGTCCCTGGCTGTCCCTGAGTGTCCCTTAGTGTCCCTGGCTGTCCCTGNAGCAGTTCCCCTGCCCAGGAGGCAGAACTGCTGCCCTGGGCAGTGCCCAGCCTGAGCAGAGCCCAGGGAGGCTGTGGGGTCTCCCTGACTGGCAATATTGCACTGTCAGAGGCAGTTCCTGAGCTCCAGCCCCATCTCCAACCAGCCTGACACAGGGGCAGTAGGAATTGGAATGCATGACAGGTTGTCTGCAGCACATGGATTAATGTGACAACTAATTCTTTAGAGATTTCTGTACATCTGGAGTAGAATCAAGAGGCTGGAGAGTCTCTTTGTCAGTAAAATTCTGGTTTCACATCAGCACTGGGAGAACTGCCCTGCTTTTTTCCAAAATCCTGGAGCTCTGGGTGCTGCTCCACAGAAACCATGGCCTCGAGCAGCCTGACACAAACCACAAAGTGCAAGGCTGTGGAAACCAAAGTCCAGCCTGCCTGGACTTGTGTGCTTGGGGCAGAGACAGTAAGGGAAGCACATTGCCCTGGCCAGAGGGCGAAGCAGGAGCTTTCAGAATTCACCTGACTGGGATTGAGGAGCACAGGGAAGCACAAACAGCAGCAAGGTCTGGCAAAGGATGCACAAAAGCTGCATTTCTTCAGTAGCTGCCTTTAGTCAGGACTAAATCAGTGCTCTGGAGGTGGAATGGGGTAAAGACCCTGGGAAAACCAAGGACAATCCTCTGCCAACATTTTGTCTGTTAGGGATTGTCGCCCCTACCTCCCCCTCATACAATGGGTATCAGAGGGGGCAGAAGGACACTGGGAGGTGTCCCTGCCCAAGGGAGAGGGGCTGAAACTGGATGATCTTTAAGGTCCCTTCCAACCCAAACCGTCCTGCGATCCTAAGACTGTCCCTGCAGAGTTGAGAGAGCAGCACCAAAGGAGAGGCAAGGTTCCTTTCCTCACCCCTGCCCCACACAAGCTCAGTGCCCAGTGCAGGGACTGTCTCCAGCTCAGTTTGGGATCACAGCACAAGGTTCACCTCCCACATCCCAAACCCAGCTCCCCCAACAGCCACAAAGCAACACCAGCAACCTCTCCAGCTGAGGCCAGGTCACCTTTCATTTTCCCTCACTCAGACCTGGGAGCAGCTGCCCTGAGCCAGCACTGAGTGCTTTCTCCTTTCTCCTGCCCCTGGGGCAGGGGCTGGGCTCTGTCTCCAGGCAGCACTGACACAACCAGAGCACACAGTCTCAAGCTGCACCAAGGGAAATATAGGTTGGATATTAGGAAAAAGGTTTTTTTATTTTTTAGAGAAAGGTGATAAAGTTCTGGAATGCTCTGCCCGGGGAGGTGGTGGAGTCACCATCCCTGGGTGTGTTTAACAAAGCCTGGATGTGGCACTGGGGGCCAGGGTTTAGTTGAGGGGTTGGGGCTGGGCTGGACTCGATGATCTGGAAGGTCTCTTTCAACCCAGTGATTCTGTGGATTCTGTGATTCTGTGATTCTGTGATTCTGTGATTCTGTGATTCTGTGAATGGCCGGGCAGGGATCCGGGGGCAGTGCCAGGCTGAGCCCTCCCCGCTGTGACGGACCGGGCGTTCCGGGAGCAGCATCCCCGGGGGAGGGAGGCAGGCAGGCAGGCAGCGGGGGAAGGAGGAAGCCGGGCTGTTGAGTCAACACTGCAGAGCTGCCTGCGAGAGCAGAGGGACGCACAGCCGGGCTGGCTGGCGGATTTGCTGAGCCCACGGGAAAATGGTTTGAGTAATAATCAACGGTAAGGAAAGCTCTGGTTTGGGGACAGAGCTTAGAGGGGAAATACTCTGCGTATTTCGCAGCCTTGGCTGGTGGGGGGAGGCAGGCTGGGGCTGGAGGGGTCTGGAACACAAGCAGGACGGCAGGCACAGAAATAAATCCCGTTTATCCCGGTGAGTGCAGTCCTCTCCCTGCCTGCGCTGGGGTCCCGCGAGCCCCGCTCTGGGCTGCCTGGGGAGGCTAGTCTGGGGGGCTGCTGTTTCCCAGCGCCGCAAAAGTGTCCCCTGTGTCCCCAGCCTGCCGCTATGTGGCCAGGAAGATGAGGAGCCTGTGCAGCCGGGAGCCCCGGGAGCCACCGCCCTGCCCGGCGCAGGCAGCGCCCCAAAGCCACCAGCAGGGTAAGTGTGGGCTCTTTGGGGACAGGGACATCCACGTGTCCCAAAGCCACCACCAGAGTAGGTGTGGGCTCTTTGGGGACAGGGACATCCACGTGTCCCAAAGCCACCACCAGAGTAGGTGTGGGCTCTTTGGGGACAGCCAGGACATCCACGTGTCCCCAAGCCACCAGCAGGGTAAGTGTGGGCTCTTTGGGGACAGCCAGGACATCCACACACCTCATCCCAAACCTGCTGGGACGGGGGGGCAGGGCTCACCTGGGCTCAGCCAGGGGTAGGGGCACCTCCACACTCCCCATCTGTGCTCCCAGGACCAAGCTGCAAAAGTTTCTGTTCTCCCCTGCTTTATTAAATGTCATTTTTAAATGTCATTCCAGCCCCTGGCAGAGGGGAGGAGCAAATAGTGGCCTTTGGAAAAGGGGATGGCCATGCTTTGGGGTGGGATTAGAGGGACAAGAGGATGTCACCTGCTCCCACAGAGCTGTGTGTCCCTGGGACACTGTTTGTTACTCAGAACCCTGTCAAACACCAAAATAAAGCTGGCAGTGAGAGATCCCTGTCCTTGCTTCCCAATCCTGCCTCCCTGGCCCATTTAGAGCACACATCTGAAGCCCAGTGGCTTTGCAGATAAAGCACAGCCCCAGTTTGGCACGGTGGGTACAGCAAGGACCATCCTGGCTCCTCTCCCTGCCCTGGCCAAGGCATGGGAAATTCTCCAGCATCACCTGACTGCACTGCCCAGGTGTCAAAGCTCCCTGTCAGAGGGAACTCAGCTTTGAGCAGCAGGCAGAGGAGTCTCAGCATGGCAGGGATGAGCCCCACCCGAACTGGTTGCACTGGTTTGGCTGAGTCACTCCTGAGCAAACATTCCCAGAGCAGGAGCACATTCCTGGGCAGCTGCCACAGGGTCACCTCCTGCCTCTGCCAGGAGCTTGGAGCTGTCCCTGGAGACTCCAGGGAAGGCGTAGGGCTGAGCCATTCCCTTCCCACTGCTCCTGTGAGATGTGTGGGAGAGGAGGAAGGGGAATTGTGTGCACAGGGGGACCTAAAATATGTCCAGAATTTCACCTGTCCCCTAAAGTAACAGCTGGCTCCTGATCAGGGAAGGGAAAGGAGATGTGTCCCTTCACTGATGCCTTGATTAAGGGAGTGTGAAGGAGAAGCAGAAGGAAGGAGCAGCTCCCATCCTGCAGTGGGAGCCAGGAATTTGCAGAGGCTCCAGGAAGATCAAGGCAAGCACTTGGATGTATCAGGGAGAGGAATCAAACTTCTCCTTTGAGCAAAGCTGTTCAGCTCCTTTCTGCAGTTAATTGCTGGGTGTTTAATTGCAATCAGGATAGCTGAGGTTTTCAGAGGACCTTACTGTCCCTTCTAGAACCTCTCCCTTTGGTTAATCCCAAATCCCTCTCTTTTCTCCCATCCTTGTCATTTGCAGATGTAAAACCAGAGCTGCCAGCACCCCCTGAAGCACCAGCCTCACTTCCCAGCAACATCAAACCCATCCAGTGCAGGTCCTGAAGATAAAACCCTCGTGGTCCTCCCATGAAGGCCACGAGTTTTCTTCCCACTGATTTCTGCTGGAAATCCTATATCCCAAGGATTGGAAAATAACAACAAATCCCTGCTGGATCTGCTCTCAGCACAGAAGCACATTGATAGAAAATGTCCTGATCAGTGTCTCATGACCAGAATTTTCTAGTTGGCAGGAAAAAAAGAAGATTCCCAATGTGTATCAGATGCTCCTGGCACTCGTGGGCCATGGAACACCAGGGGAAGAGCAGGAGCCATTGCATCCTGGCAGGAAATAGATTTTTGTACTGTGAAACCAAATTATGCTCCCAGTGATATTGGTACCAATTCAGACAATTTCAAAATCAGTTCCTGGGATGGAATAAGGAGTTTTGGAGCTCGGGTGTGTGGGAATCCCTTTCCCCATGCCCAGTGAGCCCCCAGATGATGTGCAGCACCCCCAGAGCAGAGGCTGCAGGGACCACAGCAGGATGTGCCCCCAACCCTGCCCTGTCACAGAGCAATGACAGCAGAGCCCCAAACCCCACAGGTGTGGGGGGGACCCTGCCTGACCCCTCCTGTGACAGCTCAGCCAGAAGTAAAGGTGGATGAAAATCACCTGGCTGGAGTGTGGTGGTTTTTCTACTGGAATGAGTTTGGTGTCACTGCAATGCTTGGGATCGTGCCCTGGCAGCATGGGGGGATAAGGGGATCACATGGGGGGGTCACTGATAAGGGGATCATGTGGGGAGCTCACTGATAAGGGGATCCTTTGTTGGGGGGGATCATTGATA
>VZRH01001152.1:1280528-1293864 GCA_013397555.1 Urocynchramus pylzowi
TGATAAGGGGATCCTTTGTTGGAGGTCACTGATAAGGGGATCATGTGTTAGTGGCTAACTGCTGAGGGGATGGTGCTGGGGCCTCAGGCAGGAGGAGATGGATCTCGTGTCACCATTCCTGGTGACAGGAACAACAGGAGAAGGAGCAGAGTCATCCTGCACCCTGGCAAGAGCCAAATGCAAGTTCCTGGTGCTCCAGGGCTCAGCCTCCTGCTGCCACCCCAAACTATGGTCTGGCCTTTACTGGCACAGGTTGTGTGAGGGGCTGATGGTTGCTGGCAGGAGGGTTTGGACACAAACGAGTCCAGGCCATCCCTGGGTTGTTTCTGACCCCTGGGACAGCTCCTCCTCACCGACCTGGTGGGCAGGAGCTCTCCAAGGTGAGCAGCTTTCCTGCATCTTTTATTAGAGTCCTATTTCCACTCATTCATCCAGGACAAGGAATTACAGCTCCCTTCTCTGCCCCACAGCTTCTCCACGCTGGTGTGTGGGGACAGCTCAGTTTTGGGGTTTTCCAGCCCCTCTGGTCACCTGCCCCTGCCCCAGCTGTGGTGGGTGTGGAGCACTGTGGAGATGACAGTCTGGTCAGAGAGAGAGAAAGCCAGATAAGCTTTCCCATGAATTGGCCTGGGAAGTTTTAGGGAGGCAGAGAGCAAGAATGATAAACAAATGGTAAACTATCTGCAGGTGGTGTTTTCAACAAGTTGTTTTCCTCATAAGATATTTTACCAAAGGATGTCTTCTAAATTAGCCAGTCATGTCAAATGTGTTGATTAAATGACCAATCAGGTCCACCCATATCAGACCAGGGTATCAAAGAAGGGGTTCCAAGCAAGCCAGGGCTCCTAGCCTCTTCCTCAATCCAGCCTTCTGACCTGGGGTCTGTGTCATCCCTGCCTCAGCAGCGACAGAGCACGGTGCTCTGGATGAACTGGCAGAGACAGGGGACGCTGCTGTGGCCCAGGTGTCCCCCTGGGCTGGCCCGAGGCAGCTGGCCTGTCACCAGGAGCCGCACGTAGCACGCGCTGAAGGTCACCAGGAGCTGCTGGGCCATGGCCTGCAGGGAGCGAGAGAGCTGTCAGAGCACAGCACGCATCAAACACCATTTTCTCCCTGCTTCAAGGACTGTCCTACCCTGACAGGAGCAGGACAGCAGCCAATGGCACAGATAACTGGCCCAGATCCCCTTGTGGCCAGCAGTGCTGGCACACCATCTCCACAGGAGGTGACACCAAGTGACCGCTGGCCCGCAGGTGGCCCTGGGGACCTGCCCACTCTGTCCCTGCCTCCTCGGGCTTGTTTTTGCCTGTAGACAGCCAGGGAGCCTCCATCTGCAGGGATGTCACCTGTACTGAACTCACTTAGCAGCAGTGACAGGAAAACTGCAAAAAAAAATCAAAATCATCCCTTTGGTAGCTCCGTGCTGAGCAGGAATCAGGGCACATTTGTTGCTCAGCGTGGCACAAGTCTTTGAAGGCACTTTCCATGGAGGAGACAAAGGCTGGGCTCATCCATGGCTCAGTCCCAGCCTGGGCAGGGGCATCAGGTCCCTGAGGAGAAATTTTCTTCCTAACAGGACCCTTAGGACCAGCAAGGAAAAGCCAAATCCATCAAGGATTAGCCCCAGCTGCTCAGACAGCTTTGACAGCTCGGCAGCAGAAGGTGTGTGTGGACTTCCAGTTGCTTCTGCTGGAGAAAAAAGTGGTCCCTCACAGCTGGGATGAATTTTGGAGCTGAGATGCCTTGGGGGTGATTTGGTGCCACTGTCAGGGGGATATTTCTCCTCACCTGGGGTGGGCCCTCGGGGATGAGGTGCAGGAGCTCACTGCAGGTCACAGGATCTTTATTCAGGGTCACCCCTCTGGATAAAAGAGGGGATTCTTCACAGGGAGCTTCCTCCTCCACCCCCAGCTCAGGCTGAACTGCCACATCCAGGATCACCCAGAGCTTGTTCAGCCTGTGCCTCAAGCCTGCCTGGAAGAGAAGGAGATTTTGGGGCTCTCCAAAGGCAAGCAGCAGTGGTGTCCTGAGCACAGCCTTTACAGGGCACCATTTCCTCCTGCATGGATTCATTCCTGGGACTTCCCACCCCAGGCAGCAGTGGTGTCTTGAGGACAGAGTTTAAAAGGTACAATTTTTTCTTTTTTTTGCACATTTTTCACTCCTGGGATGTCCCATGCCAAGAACAATGCCCAGCACTTGGAGCTGGGTGTCCATGCCATGGCCTGGCTGCCCTTAGCTGCCAGTGGCTGCTCCCAGCACCACGGACACAGCCTGGCATGGAGAATCCTGTCTTTAAAAATGGAGTTCTCTCATCCCTGTGTGAATCAGGGAACTGCTGTCCAACCCTGAGCTGCTGCTTTCAGGGAGATCAGCAGCCTGGAGGCTTCAGAGGGCTCTCACCTCTCACCCCACAAAGGCAGTTCAGTGTATATTCACTCAGCCACAGAGAGCAAAACATTTTCTGAAGGCCAAGAGGACAAAATTTTTATATAATTAACTCAGTGCAGCAATTCCTGCTCCTCCAGGCTATCTCACTTTTTCCAGGAGGACAGCTCAAGGTGGCAGCTGTTTCAAGGTGTGCCACATGCTTCCAAAATTTGCCTTTCATTCCTGATGACTTTCCATCATTAAAGCTGCACAGTTAATTATCCAGACACGCACATTCCACAGGGTCTGGACGAATTCCTGCTGAACTGGGCAGGGACAGGTGCACTTTATTCACCTCCCAGTCTGCCCAGCTCCCAGTGCACAGCAGGGGAACCTCAGCAGGGCACTCAAACACTCACTTGTCCTTGCCCACCTCCATCCCAGCAAATCCAGGGCTTAGGGCAGGACCTGCCTGTGTCTCCAGGCTGTCCCCAGGCTGTCTCCACTGTCCCTTACCTGTGTCCCCTGCAGGTGAGTGATGTGGGCTGCCAGGGCCTGGAGGCAGCGCTCGGGGCTGAAGTGCACAAACCACAGCTGCAAGGGGCAGGTTAAGGAAGGAATCGCCCCATGCCTCCCCTCCCATCCCTGTGGATGCTGGGATGGGCTGACAGGGAGCAGAGCTGAGGCAGGTGATGCCCTCAGGCTGCTCAGGCCAGCCAGGACCCAAATAACACAGCCCAGTGTCGGTTTTAAGCCAGGTTTAAAAACAGTGGCTGGTTTTAAGCCAGGAGGGTCTGGGCTAAGACAAAACTCCAAGCTCTTGGGGAGGCAGAGAGCAGCCAGTCCTCACCCCTCACCTCCTGCAGCCTGGGGTGACCCAGGGTCATTGCCCATCGCTCACCTCAGTGACCCCACACTAAATAAACTGTGGGGCACAGTGACTCAGCTGCCCTAAACCCCTTCCTGCTGTCTCACCTTTGTTTCTAGGATTCACTCCATTTATTTTTTACAAAATTGGCCATTCCCAGCGCTGCTCTGAGGACACTGTTGAGAGGAGTTTTCCAAGAGCAGCGTGTTGGGGATGTGAGTCCTTCCAGCTCTGAGGCAGCCAGAGCTCTGTCCTTGTGCATCTGCTGCACCTGCCAGCAGCACAGGGATGCAGGAAAAATGTAAAATCCAGAGGGTTAAAATGGATCAGACATTGGAGCAGACAGAGCCATTGTAAAACTCTGAGTTATTTGCTGCTCTCAGGCAGTTTTGGGACAGGTGGGTCAAGGTGAAGGCTCCCTGGATTAGTCCTCTAATGGACTATGCTGGCCTGAAACGTGGAATTCAGGCTTACAAACGTGGAATTCAGATTTACAAATGTGGAATTTAGGTTTTTCAGAGTTTCCTCCTCCTCCTGAATGACTTTGCCCTCCTGCAGTGTTCCCTGTCCCCTTCCCTGCTTCAGCCTGGCTTCCCTCTCTGTTTTTATTTCAAGCCTTTCTCTGTGTCTCTCTCACCTTCCTTTAACACCTTCATGGAGGTTTAAAACTCTCTTCATTCCCCTAAATCCCTGTTTAGTGCAGAAAAATCAACTCTGAAAAGCAGCAAATGAGCCCAAGGATAGGGATTTTGTTTTTCTCCATGTCAGGATTTTTGGGAGAATGTTTGGTGTTCTCCCTGTTGTTTTTTTTAGAGTTTTTGGTTTTTTGGTTTTTGTTTTTTTTTTCCATAGGAACTTTGCTATCCCTCTGCCTATAGGCAGAATCATCAATGGCACATAATTATAACATATTTTTAGGAATTATTGTCTGCCCTAATGAATCCCACTTCAATCCTTTAGACTCATTATTTCCAATCACCTTTGGGCATATCTCAATCCCCACTTACAGGAGAAATACAAACATCCCAATTCCTCATACCATCCTGTAGGAGACAAACCAGATCCTAGGAATCCCATCCTCTGGATCACAACATCAATAATAATTGGTGTTGTGATAAATTGATAAATGTAATTGATGTAATTGATAAATGCCTCCAGCAAGAGGCATTTGTCCAGGAGGGGTCTGACCAATTCCCACCAAGGATACTTGTAGGATGTTGTGTGGCCCATCCAGGACATCTGTAATCCCCAGGATTATGCTGTGCTGGATAAAGATTTCATTGACTGCTGCCAGCCTCACATCTGTGTTCACGTTTAGCTGTTAAAGAATGCAAGGAAAAATAACATAATCCACAACAAAAGTCTATAAACTGCAGCTGGATAATCCCAAATACTGCAGCTCTGAAAGGAAAACAGTGGGATTGATTTCCAGAGTCATGTTCTCCCTTCCACTCCCCAGCAATCTCCTTTCCTGAACCTCTGTGAACCCCCACATTTGCCTGGTTTCCTCTTGGAAGAATCATTTGCTCCAAATCCCCCTCTGGATTTTGAATCAAGACTTTCCAATATTATTCTTCAGCCAAACAAATGGTGCCAGTAATGCCAGAGAAAGCAGGGAATGCAAGGAGGGATCATCAGGAGCAGGGCAGGAGCCAGAGCACCTGTGGGAGCACAATCCACACTCTGCAAGGGCTGGCCTGCAGGGTGAGCCTGTTGTGGTCTCTCAGTGCTCAAAGAAGCTCCAGGAGAGCTGCAGAGGGACTAGGGACAAGGACATGGAATGACAGGACACAGGGATGACAGGTTTAAGCTGAAGGATGACAGAATTAGATGGGATATTGGGAAGAAATCCTTCCCTGGGAGGGTGGGCAGGCCCTGGCACAGGGTGCCCAGAGCAGCTGGGGCTGCCCCTGGATCCCTGGCAGTGCCCAAGGCCAGGCTGGACAGGGCTGGGAGCAGCCTGGGACAGTGGGAGGGGTCCCTGCCATGGCAGGTGTGGGACATGGGATGTGGGGTGGGATGGGATGAGATTTAAGATCTCTTTTAACCCAAACCAGCCTGGAACTCTCTAACCCTCTGATCTCCAGCAGCAGCAGGTCTGAGCCAGCCTGAGCAGCTCCAACACTTCCCTTTCAAGCATTCCATCCCCTCCCTTGGCTGCAGAACATCCCTTGCCTTCCCTGAGTGCTGTAAAAATGTTCCCTCTTTGCCTGCAGCTAGGGAATGCCCCGGCAGGAGGAATCCTGCTCCCCTCTCTCCACATTCCCACACCAGGAGCTTCCTCTCACCTTCCTCTGGTGCCCATCAATGACCAGCATCACCAGGACAGTGACAGCCAGGGCCACCAGCGTCACCAGCACGCCGCCCCCCCAGGAGTGGCCCAGGGAGCACAGCTGGAGTGTGGAGTAAAGGTTTGTCCAGAGAGAGATGTAGAAAACCTGGGAAAAAATGGAGAGGCTGGTGAGAGTCACAAACCCATGAAAGTGAGAAAAGTCACAGGAAAAAGAAAATAACAGTCCCTTCTCCCTTATAAATTAGATTTTTCACAGAGTGAGAAAGGATAAAACTTCTTTCCAATAATAAATAGAGGAAAGAAAGGTCTGGAAGGATTGAGTGAGCCCTAGTTTATTTTAAAAAATCACCACTCACCAACGACAAAGAGTGAATTATTAATGATGATTCATCCCTAGGAAGGATTTCAACAGAATTCTTCCATTTAGATGAGGAATGCACTCACTGAGGCATTATTATTATTGATAATAATTCTCAGAGTCCCTGGATTTAGAAAGTTCCTATTTCAAGGTGGTGCAGAGACCACTCCATTACAGTAATGCTCAAGCAGTGGGCACTGACATAGGGCTAAAGGGCTGTGTTAAAGTCCAGGAAAACTGGATTCCTTCACCTCACAGAGCATGGATGTGGGCAGGAAATTGCCTAGGAGCAGGTGTGACACGTAGGGCATGGCATCATCTCATAATGACAAAACTCAGGTGCACTAAACAGGCCCCAAACCCCTCAAAACACTGAGCACCAATTCCTACAGTATCAATGAAAGGAGTAGATTTGTGTAATGGCTATCAAAAAAAAAATAAAATTTGGGTTTGATCACCCCCTCAACACACTGCAAAGCACCAGCCTCACAGCAGATGCTCATGGTTGGGTCTCTGGAGGAGTTTCTTTCACCAGAAGAAGACAAACAAGACCAAAAGTTGACTGATTCGTTGGTCTAAATTAGCATCAGGACCAAAATGCCTTCAGATCTTTAAAATCAAGTTCTAAACCAAGCCTGCTGTAGGTGCTGTCACCTCAGCAAGTGCTGGTCACCCACGGGCAGCCTGCTTTGGTGGGACTGCCAGCAACGGGGTGGAGAGAGGGCCCTGCCCTCCATCTGCAGGAATTCTGTGAGCTGGAATTGCCAAGAGAACCCACCAGGAATGTGTTAGAACAGGGTTTGCTGCCCAGCCCAGCCCCACTCCCTCCCTGGGCACAAGAACCCCGGTGCCAGGCTGGGCAGCCCGCGGTGCCCTCACCACGGCCATGGCAATCTGGAAGCCCCTGGAGCTGTAGAACAGGTACCGCCGTACTTCGGGCCTCAGGACACCCTCCTGGAGCAGCCTTCTCCACGGATCCATCGGCACCTGCCCGGAGCAAACACAAAACCAGAGCCACCCTCCAGTCTGGGCTCCAGCTCCCAGCAGAACCAGGCTGGGCAAGCCAAGAACCAGCCAAGTTGTTACTGTGGCACTCAGTAAAGAAGGATGTAGTGTAAGAGCCTGAGATGAGAGATGTGGGACATCAGGTGGCTCTTCAAAATGCTGTTTATTGTACAAAAGATGTTACAGCAGTCCAGGGTCGTGGGTGACAGAGCCACGCCTAAAGCTGCCAGCTCCAGCTGTAGACAAGCCTGAAGGCCCTTTAGTTCTGGTTACATTGCATTATACATTTTTCTTTGCTGAGCATTTTGATACACAACAACCAATCAGCATCACACACAATGCCTTTACTATTACCTATAGCCCATCATAAGTGTCATTGCCATATGATGTCCAATACTGTCGGACCACAGTTGTATGTTACAGTTAGTATGAGTTATATGTTATATGAGTTAGTATGAGTTGTATGTTACAGTTAGAGTTAGTATGTTACAGTTTAAGCTTAAAGTTGTTTTTCTGTTTTCTTGTAGTGGAAAATTCTTAGACCCTTTTTCTGTAGCAGCAGCTCTCTGGCCACAGAGAGAAACACGTAACTTTCTCAGGCCTTTCTGGGGAAGGCTGTGAGAAGATCAGAGAAAAGAATGAGGAACAATTCTTACCTTCACTTGCTGCACCTGTTACTGTGCACATGTGGAATGTGTTATGGAGATTTGTTTACCAAAGGGTGCTTTCTTAATTGGCCAATGGTGATGGTGTGTGGATTGGAGGACCAATTAGGTCCAGTGTATCATAGCTGTCTATAAAAGCAATGGGTTTCTTAATAATGATGTGTATAATAAAGAGATTGATCAGCCTTCTGTGAATCATGGCATCAATGCTAATTATTACCCAGCTGGGGGGCCACTGTAACATTTTTCTACTTGCCACATCTACATGTCTTGTTTGCCTGTGGTATCTTCTGCTTTTCCTAAGACCTACTTCTGCTTGGTAAAAACATCTTTTTGTTTGTGGTCAACATATCCTTTGCTCTGGTCATAGAACCTCCTTCCAGCTCGACTTAACCTTTGCTTTCTCAGCTGTCCAGTAAGACTGGCTCAGCAATTGTCAATTTACACATCTATTGTTCTTCTCTATCAAAACTTGCTTCCATCTCTGTTCTGCTTTCAGGTTCCACATTCAGAGATCTTTCTGCCAAGCACACAGATCTGTGAGCCTTTCTTGTCAGACTTTCATCTTTCCCAACAATGTAGGACATGTTTTATGGTGTAAAAAGAAAGGATCCATCCCACTTTATTTCACACATCTCCTTTTATATGGTTTTTTAAGAACATCCTGTGTCTATCCCTAGTTGGTCAGTATTAATTGGTCACTCAAACCCCCAGTGTCTACATGCAGGAAAAGTTGTGAGAGATAGTTCTCATTTTTCTATCTAATGGTGTAAAAAGAGTTTATACAGGTGGCTGATGTTTATCACAGTCCTAGAGCTCTTTCTCAGGAAAAACAAGTTGTTTTTCACTGGTGCAGAACTCTGTTCTCACAAAGAGCTGTCAGCTTTCTCATGGCTTCTGTCAGCTCGAGACAGGATTTGGTTTGTAGGCCTTTGGCCTGCTGTTTCACTGTAAAAAATGAATTTGTAGAAAAATTTTCAAGTTTGATAGAAGGTTTATACAGTGTGTATAAATTTTGTGTGTAAATTTTCTACACATTAATTTCTCACATTTCACTACCACGCCTCATGGTGTACTGTAACCCAAATCTGTGTCCCAGAGCTGCCTCCCACAGGGAGCATCTCCAATCCCACCCACAGAGCTGCCACAGACCCAAAACTTGTGTTCCTGCCTCAGCTGCAGTGAGTAAAACCTGCCTAGGAAGGGCAGGGAAAGTCACAAGGGAAGAAAACACCTTTTTGTGATGAAGGACAAGACAAGGCAGATGTCCCAGGGATGCTCTGCCCTATCAGAGTGAATTTTAAGCAAAATTCACTCCAAACTACCTTCAAAGAGTTTCTTCACAGAGGTTTAAGCCAAGTTCATCCCAGTTGACTTCCAGCCCACAGGGAATAGACTGAAGTTGGACTGAAGCGACTCTCAAACCAAAAAAAACCCCAAAGCCATCTGGGTTGTGGGTGTAAATGCAAATTATGCAATCCAGCTGGAATTAACTCCCAGGGGAGCTCACCTGGACGCCGAGGGACTGCAGTTTGTCAGCACAAAGGTCCATGTCGAAGGAGGAGGTGGGGCAGGTGTTGTCCATGCTGAGCACCAGCAGCACCTGGCCTTGGGGGGGGTCTGCAAGAGCCCAAAAGAGCCATGAGCACAGCACTGGGGGGCTTCTATCCCACAGCCAAGCAGCAGCTGGCAAAGGGGAGCCTGAGAACACAAACCACCCTGGTGTGATTTAAACTGACCCAGAATCCCCTCCTTGGCCATTGCTTAAGGAGCTCTGCAAGCAGCCTGAGACCCCCTAGAAGGAAACAGACTGCAGAAAGGGAGGAAACCCCAAAAAACATCCCAGGAGTGAGCAGCCAGAGATAAGAGGAGATAACAGGATGCTCTGATCTGCAGCACAACCATGTCCTGCCTCAGCAACCCCTGACTGGAAGTGTGGTGGGGAAACAGCGGGCCAAAGGCCTACAAACCAAATCCTGACAAAAACAACTTGTTTTCCACAGTCTTAGAGCTCTTTCTCGGGGAAAACAAGTTGTTTTGTGAGCTGAATTGCCAAGAGAACCCACCAGGAATGTGTTAGAACCAGGATTTGCTGCCCAGCCCAGCCCCGCTCCCTCCCTGGGCACAAGAACCCGGTGCCAGGCTGGGCAGCCCGCAGTGCCCTCACCACGGCCATGGCAATCTGGAAGCCCCTGGAGCTGTAGAAAAACCAGTTTTGGCTTTCTCATGGCTTCTGTTGGCTCAAGTCAGGATTTGGCCTGTAGGCCTTTGGCCTGCTGTTTCACCACCACAAACAATGGGCTCAGGCTGCTCGGGAGTGCTGAGGCTCATTTCCCTCTTGGAGACCCCTCCCACCATTGCCCACCCACCATAAAAACCAACTTGAGCAATGAATTCAAGTGCTTTCCAGCAATCCCATTGCTTGGGAATGTGGCAGGGCTGCCCTGGAGCACCCCCAGACCCTCCAGCAGCATGGCTCTGCTCAAGGCTCTTCCAGCGTCAGCTCAGGGCAGGATCACAGATGCATCCTAGAGACTCAAGTCAGGAGCCTAAAAAGTGTGAGGACAGCCTGTCCTAGATTTGAGGAGCAGCACAGGAGAGCTGTGATCTCCAGGCAGCCCATCTGGCACTCATCCAGAGCTTACACAAGCTGTGCTACAGAGAGAGGAAGAGTTTGGGCTAAGGAAGTGGCTGGTTCAGCTGAGATCCTGCTTCACTGAAAGGTTTCACCCAAATTTCCTTCCCCTTTGCACCCTCAGCCAGGTGTCCCTGGGCTGCTCTTGGGGACACTGAGAGCAAAAAGGGGGCCCTGCTGGAGGGTGCAGGGGGGTGTGAGTGAGCAGCCATCCATGGCTCTGCCAGAGTGCTCCCAGCCCTGTCCAGCCTGGCCTGGGGCACTGCCAGGGATCCAGGGGCAGCCACAGCTGCTCTGGGCACCCTGTGCCAGGGCCTGCCCACCCTCACAGCCAGGAATTCCTAATTCCCAATATTCCATCCATCCCTGCCCTCTGGCAGTGGGAGCCATTCTCTGTGTCCTGTCCCTCCATCTTTCCTGTCAGCCCCTTCAGGCCCTGCAAGGCCACACTGAGGTCACCCCAAAGCTTCTCCTCTCCAGGTGAGCAATGCCAGCTGTGCCAGCCTTTCCTCCCAGCAGAGCTGCTCCATCCCTCTGATCCCCCTGGTGCCTCCTCTGGGTCTCTCCAGCAGCTCCAGCTCCTTCCTGTGCTGGACCAGGGCTGGGGCAGCTCTGCAGGTGGGCTCTCACCTGGGCACAGGGGCAGGATCCCCCTCCCCTGCTGCCCCCAGCACAGGTCAAGTTTCCCAAAGGTTTCTCAGCTTCAAAGGCCAAGAGGAGGTTTCTCAGCTTCAAAGGCCTTGCAGGGGGCTGCTTTTCAATAGGTTGATTCATTCATTCCTGCATATCAGGCATTAAAAAAAAACCCCAAAGCATCTCCATCCCCTTCCCAAAATGCTGAAACATCCACAGTGGTTTGGTACTTTCACAAGTGAGATGCTGCTAAAGAGCATCCTTGGTAAAATCTGTCAGTGGTTATTTTAAGGACACTGAGCTCAGATCTGCCTCTCCTGTTAGCAATGAGCTGCTCCCTTACCTGTCACCCACTGCAGGGCTCCTTCCTTGAAATCACTCTTGCTGTACAGGAGGGAGGACCCATTTTTCTCAGTTCCACCAGTTTGGCTTTTCTGGGCCATGCTGAAGATGTGTCTCCCTGAAGGATTCTGTGTTTTCTGGTCAGAAATTCAGCATTTCTCTCTATCCCTGGTGGGAAGCACCTACCAGCCCCACAGCAGCTGAGTGGGGGGCAGACTGTGAAACCCTCACTCCTGCTGCTGCCTTCCTGGGCATCCTGCTTCCCATGAGCCACGAGGCATTTTCAAGCCCTGAAGAGAGAAAAGAACATCCCAAATCTTGCAGAGCCAGCAAATAAAGGATAACAGCAGTGACTGTGCTCCTGGGGGATGTCAGCACCTGGTGTTGGCCAGTGTGAGCTCAGTACACACAGACTCACTTTGTATGTTTGGTTTTTGTTGAGAGGAGGAAAAGTTAGCCTTAAATTATCCTGACATCCATAAGCATTCACATTTTGCAAGCAATTAGCAAGGAACAGTCAGGGTTTCTCCTTGCCAAGCCTCTTTGCCATCACCTTCAGAAGAACCTGGAGCTGGTGGAAATGCCCCTTCCTGGAAGTGACACTCCTGTTCAGTGACACGGGGACAGATCCTCACCACAGGATGGGAGAAGTGCAGATGAGGCAGAAAAATGCATCTGCTGAAGGCAGAGTCAAGCAGGAGCTTCCACCCAGCAGCAGTGAAGCCTTTGAGGGTCTCTGCTTTCCCTGCCTTTCTCCTCTGCTTTTCCTTCCCCTCTCCTCTGCTCTCCTCTCCCCTCTCCTCTCTTCTCCTTGTCCCTCACCTCTGCTTTCCCTTCCCCTCTCCTCTCTTTTCCTTTCTTCTCTTCTCTGTTCTCCTTCTTCCTCTACTTTCCTTTCCCCTCCCCTCTCCTCAGTGAAGTTCTTCCAGCAGGCACAGTGCCCAAGGTTTTCCAGGTGTTTTTCCCCTGCTGACACAGCTGTCTAACCTCCTGCCAGCACCTGTGGGCAGCTGTTAAATGCTTGGAAGACTCTGGAGTTTACTTTTCAATTACCTTCCACTCCAGCTCTCCAAAACCAGCACTTACTTTTTAACCTCTGCTCAAACCAGGAGCCTGTTGCTGTCTCCTGGTGGGAGAATCCCTCACAGATCTCACCCACTCTCCTTCCAAAGGGGATTGTTTTGTTTCTGATTTTTTTCTGGGTTTTTTGGTTTTTTTTTTTTTGATGGTTGTGGATGTATTTGCCTCCTTGCACAAAGCCAGGACAGTCCCTGGTTGAAGAATGTCAGAAAGGAAACAGAGGCAAAAGAAACAACATGAAACATTTTTCTGATCACAGGCAAAAAAAACCCAAAAGGGCTGAAAACACCCTTAAAAAGCTGAAACTTAAAGGATCTGAACTTAAAGGATCCCTGAAAACTTAAAGGATCAAAGCAGTGAGTGTGTGCACACAGGATGGGCACAGCACCTGCTCTTCACCTGCACAGGTGAGGACAGGTTCCCCTGGGCACAGCTCTGCCATGAGGATCATGGGCACCACGTGTCACAGGGCACATCCCAGCACCAAAAGGTGCATTCAGACTGGGCTTTCTCACTCCTTTCCTTCTTTTGCCATCCAACAGAAGGGAGTGTAAAATCAAGACAGAAAAGCCCACAGAAGATAGAAGCAAAGAGTGAAAAAACAGAGGAAACTAAAGAAACTGAAGAAAAACCTGATTAAAACCAACCACCCTGTTGCTGCTGCTGGCACATCCATTTGGACATGAATCAAGGCTCTCTGGCACAGATGATGAGAATTTGGGGCCTCTGGAGCACAGTCCCCAGGAGGTGACAGTGAAGGTGCAGCAGCCCAGCCATCTCCAGAAGGGAAACAGCCTTCCCCAAATGCTGGGAGCCCCTCAGCCAAAGCAGCTTTGCTTCTGCCTCTCAGTGCAGCACAGTTTGGCTCAGTTGCCTTTCCCTGCAGAATTGTCCATTTGAAGATTTGGGCCCCCCAAACCTCCCTCTGATCCCTCCTGAGGCACCTCGAGGAGCAGCCTCTCCTCTCCTGCACTCCCAGGATCTGCATTCTCTAAATTTCTTCTCATATTTTATGCAATGCCAACATCCCTCTGGTAAATTGACTTCCTTTTTTTTTTTTTTTTTGTCACCTCCAAGCCCCCCCCAA
>VZRH01001153.1:2106-13520 GCA_013397555.1 Urocynchramus pylzowi
CGTCACTGCGTCACGCGGGCCACGCCCACACCGCGCCGGCCGCGCCCTCGGCCACGCCCCCTCACGGGGATAAACCATAGCGCGCGGTGTAAGCCCCGCCCATAGCCCCACCCCCGCTGTCCAGCCCGTTGTTTTGGCTCCGCCCCCGTGTGTCTGGCCACGCCCCCATAGCGACAGGCCACGCCCCGTGGTTCGTGAGGGGAGCGCCCGGCCAAGGCCGGGTCCGACCTCCCCGGCCCCGCTCCCGAGCCCTTTCTGTGCCCAAAATCCACTTAAACCCTGCAGGAAGGCGCTGGTGGGGTTTGGGTTTGTTTCTTTCGTGCTTTCTAATCCTGGAACTGCGGCAGCCCCCGGATGAGCAGTGACAAGGGCACCAGGGATGCTTTGGGCCCTCCTGGGCTGTGGCACCTCCTCCCCAGTGCTGGTGTCACCCCCAGCACAGAGCCACTGGTGCTCAGAGGGCTTTGCAACCATCCTGGACAGCCTTTGCCAGGGGCTCCCAGAGAGACAAGTGTCCCCGAACACCCCCATCCCTCCCAACCCTCACCCACCACATCCCAAGGGCCATTGCAAGCCCTGAACGCAGCTCCCCCGGCACTTTCGGAGCATAAATTACAATTATTGTCAAATAATATCGCTCTGATGAAGCCTCAGAGCCAGGACAGTGACTCATCGCTGCCGGGAGAGGCGGGGGGGGCTCCGGTCCGCCTCCTCCATCCCCCGTGATGGAAGGGACAGGAGACAATGAATCAAATGCATATTTATAGTGCTGAATAGGAATTATGAGTGTTTGCAGGGTGACCTTCAGCTGGGCCCAGCGATTAAGTGAACGGGCTCAGCATGCCCATCCATTCAGCAGGATATTTGCTTCGGTGAAAGATAAAAGGAAAGATGGGGAGAAGAGCTTGGGCCACAATTCTGAGGTTTGAAGGAAGGGTCAGGTGCTGGGATGAGGCACTGGGAGCCACTGGGAGCTGTGGCATCTCAGCCAGGCTGTGCTGGAAGAAGGAAAATGCAGGAAATCTGGTCCGACATCATCTGTCACAGATGGGGCAGTTCCAGCAAGGGGACACGCTCAGGTGCTGTGCTGGTTGTCACAGGAAATCACAGAATGGTTTGGGCTGGAAGGGGCCTCATTTACTTCCAACCCACCCTGACATGCTGGCTGTATTCCAAAATGTGTCACAGCCAAGAAAACCTGGTGGGGTCAGCTGGGGCAGATCCAGGCTCCTTTACAGCAGCAACAACCCAGAAATTAGATTCTTCTCATCTGACCCCAAGCCCCAGGAGCCCCTGCCCTCCTCTCACCTCACACCAAAGCCACAAAATCATTAAACTCTCCCTCTGACCCCCACAGCCCTCAGCCCCAGTCCCATCTAAAACCCTCCATGCTCATTAGCTGTTCCCGTGTTTTCAGGAATGTTCCCTGTTAATTAAATCGCTTGAGCTGAACCCAGAGGTGACCCCAGAGCAGGATGCTCTGAAGGGGATACCAGGGATCAAACAGGGTTTGGAGCAAAGGGGTCCAAAGGGGTCTGGCTCTGCCCTGAAGTCACAGGCAGCACTGGGGTGTTGTTTTTCTCCTGGGTGATGGTGATTTTCAGACTCACAGCTTCTGTCTGTAAGGTGATCATGAGAACACTGCCCTTTTCTGCCCCCTGAAATACTATGGTGCTGATCACACTACATTTTCAGACAAAAATCCCTCTGAATTTCAGCTCTAGGTTGCTTAATAAAAACACGTGATGAGTTTTTAGCTGTTTCATTTTGACAGTTAACAAATGAGACAATAGCAGTTCGTATTTAAAACAATCTTGTGCTTGATCATGTTGCTTTCTAGTTTACAATTGCCCAAAAGCTAATTGAAACCTCATGGTGTGTGTCACATGAAACACATGTGAATCCAAAAGCTGTTGGAACAACTTCCTCATTCACTTAACGTTTGAAAAAATCACTTCTTGCTGGCTGCAAAACAAAAACAAACCAAAACCCATCATTTCCAATCCTCAGTCTTGCATAGGTATAAATAAAAGCTTCTGGAACCACTTGAATTTTACCGGAAATTGGTTGATAATTAATTAGCATCAGGACTACTTCTGAGCTTGGCTTTGATTCCCTCAGACTCAGGGAACATGAGCTTGTCACTTGCTATTAGAGGAGGCTGCTCTTGCTGACACTGACATTGGCATCCCTTTATTTGTCCAGCACTAGGCAAAAGACATCTGAGGATGATAAACTTCACCAATCCTAAATTCCATGCACTTCACATTCAACTGAGACTGAAGGAAGGATATTTATTGGAGGCTGAGGCTGGTCCTGCTCTCCAGGATGGGAAAACAAATTATTAAAATAAATAAATGAAAGGACTTTCTTTTTCTTTTAGCTGTTTCCACAGATCACAATAATGAAAATTAAATTAAACACATCTCTTAATTAATTTTCATTTTTTTTCCAAAAGCTTTTTTATTTTCCTGCAAGCATTAAATACTTATTTTTATTTTAGAGANAACAAATTATTAAAATAAATAAATGAAAGGACTTTCTTTTTCTTTTAGCTGTTTCCACAGATCACAATAATGAAAATTAAATTAAACACATCTCTTAATTTTCATTTTTTTTCCAAAAGCTTTTTTATTTTCCTGCAAGCATTAAATACTTATTTTTATTTTAGAGATGCATCTCTTCTCATTCTGCTTTTGTTCTGCAGTGGGTCACAACTCCAAGCTTGTGTCACACAGGTTCTTGAAATACCAGCAGATATTTCTAGATTGTAGGGCTTTCTATATTTCTAGAATCAAGGGGAAAAAATACAGCTTGTTTTTGTTTTTCTTTTAGTTTCCAAGTCCAGGCAACACATGCCGTGTCTCATGATCCTGCTGTCATTAGGGATTCCCAGACATATTTGGGAAGAACGAGATTTTAAACAGTGTCTGGCCTCTTTCCAGAGCAGGTAATTACATTTTTCCTCTCTAAGTTCCCTTGCAGTTTCAATTGGATCCATTATTATTCTCCATTCCCCAAGTTAAACTGTTATGCTGTGCAATTGTCTGTTCTTTCAAAGAGGTTTGGTGTTCGCCCCTGGGAACTGAGCTGATCTCTCTCTTCTGAGGTTTAATTCATTCACAGAAATGCACTGAGGTGATGCAGCTGCTGGATGGTGATAAAACATCATTGGTTGATTATTAAAAGATGGTCAGTGAATGATTATTAACTAGCATTCATATTTTGGATGAATTTTTCATTTATTCATTTTTCATTTATAACTTTTTCATTTATAAACAGAGTGCTAAAAATCAAAGTACAGCATAGCAGTAGAATTTACATAGAAAAATCAATTAAACCCTGAAATGCACAAGTTGGTGCCACTTGTCTGTACCTGATGTGTGCCAAGAATTTGGCCCAAATATCCCAAAATGAGAAAGAAAGCTCCATTTATTATCTGGAGTTGCTCTGTGATCAAGGACGATTTAAAGCCTGGAGTAACCCGATTGCAGTGATGGAATTACACCAGAATGGACTTACATTGATGTTGTAAGAATTGATTTTTTTAAAAGCAGTTTAAGAAGCCATATTTCTGTGTCAGCCCCTGTTATCCTCCTTTGGGATAAGAGAGCTGTTTGGGGTGATTCTTGGCTGTGCCAGTGCCTTACATCACCCACCGGGCTCAGTTTCATATAAATCAGAATATTTTCTAAGAGCCAGCATGGGAGCTCTGGTTAGATATTCTTCTGTTGGGATGAAGTGTCAGCAGGCCTTATTAATTCCTTGTCCACCAAAGGAAATGTCCATTCCTGTTTCCTTGACATCTCCTGGCCTCCATCCTTAATCAGAAGTCAGGTGTCCTTTGCAAAGGACATGGCTGGGAAGATAAATGGACATGAGACAGTGCTCCCCATGGGGCATCCGTGTGTCCCATCCACTGGGATTCCTCCCTCAGGGAACATCCTGGGAGGGCCCTCATTGACCCACCACAGACTGTCTGGACCAGGATTTTTGTATGTGACAGCAAAGCAAAGCAACTCCTGGAGTAAATACAGTAATAACAAGAAGACACAGTCTCCAGCTGCACCAAGGGAAATTTAGGTTGGATATTAGGAAGAAGTTTTTTACAGAAAGGGTGATAAAGTTCTGGAATGCTCTGCCCGGGGAGGTGGTGGAGTCACCATCCCTGGGTGTGTTTAACACAGCCTGGATGTGGCACTGGGGGCCAGGGTTTAGTTGAGGGGTTGGGGCTGGGCTGGGCTTGATGATCTGGAAGGTCTCTTCCAACCCAGTGATTCTGTGATTTTGTGAATTCTGTGAATAGCATCTCCTGTAATGGGCAGCACCAAAGTTTTGGCTGCTGAAGGCAACTTCCACTTCTTCGTGAGAGCGTTACTCCCACTCTGTGGGGAAGGAACACACAGAAAATCTTGGTTTTTCCCCACCATAAAAGATCTTTTGGCTTCTCAGTTCCAGTTTCTCTGCCCCAAATCACTGAGTAATGTCACTGTGCACCGTGGTACAGGCACACTGACTTCCAGTGATGGATGAGACAATCCCTGTGTACGGAGATTGTTTGGTGCTCGGAGCTCTTTGAGTAAATGACACAGCACAGCACAAGCTTCATTATCAATATTGCCTGGAAATATCAAAAACATCGGAGGCCGCAGTTTAATTTGGATGCTTATCATAAGCTCGGGAGAAATGGAAATGTGTGACAATAACAAAACACTGCAGCAGCGATGCCAAGCAGCCTCGAGCAGCTGATGAATTTCTAGGCCACGAGGGATGGAGCTGCGGGTGCTGGGGGATCCTTCTCCGCCACTTGTTCAAACAACAGTGATGCCGCGAAGTGACAATGTCTGGAGCTCCAGCAAATATCCCTGCGGCCTCTGGGGCCTGAGGAGATGTAGAACAAGAGCTGCTGGTGTGCAGCTTCCTCGTGGGACTGTTCACATCACTCAGCTGCAGGGCTCCTGCCTGCTAAATGAAGCAGATTTTTCTCCATAAAGGCAGTGGAGCGATAGACTCTTCACTGCACAAGTTCGACCAAACGCTTGGAATTACCCCAGGAAGGTGAACTTCCCTCGCTCCCAGCTCAGAAAGTTTGGAGACTGAAGCCAGACAACAAATAGCTCCTCCAGGAAGGTTTTTCAGAGGTACATAAGCACCTAGGCATGCAGATAGCTACCTAGTGGAACTAATTTGTTTACAACATTCACGGAAAAATCTTAATAACCAATTTCTATATTTAGTCTTAATGCCTTTGAAAATCCAAGCTCTACATCCCTGTGCTCACTGTCCCCATCCACTCCTGCAGGACTATGGGAAAAAGCCAAAAATAAACCCACAGCCAGCACGACCCTCCCATGGCCCTGATTTTGTCAAAACCAACCCAAAGGCTGCTGCCCAGTTCGGACTCTTAATTACCCAGCTCATGCAAAATCAAGTTCACTCTGTTTACCCGAATTACCCCCTGGTTCTCCCACTGCTCTCCCCTCCCCAGATCAAACCCCTGCTCCATCCTGCTTGATTTCCATTGTGATTTGCCAGACAGCTCTCAGCTGCAGGGAAAAATAAAATCAATCTGTTTTTCCACTCCCTCATCCAGCAGCTTCACGCTCTGCCCAGCATCGAGCCTCATGCTGGCAGGATGAGTTCCCCAGCAAGTGGCCACCACCAAAGCAGCCCAGGGCCATTTGGTCACCGAGTTTCAGAGCTGCTGGAGCAGGGGCTGCAATGATCTGCCTGACTGTGCCATGGGCTCAGGAGCAGAGTTTGGGCTCTGTGAAATGGGATTGCACTTCAGTGGTTTCAGGATATTAATAGCGGGATTAACCTGAAACAGCTACAGTAAAAAATTGATTATCAAGAACAATAAATCATTTCCCACATGCAGGTAGCCTGGGGGGTTTTTGCATTGCAAAGCCATGAGTTTCTCTACAGGACTGTAATTCCCCCAGAACGGAGCAATACTTAGGAAAAAACCAACCAAAATATGATTAAACTATTTTGGGAATGCAGAAGGCAAAGGAGGAGAAGGCTGCTGGATTTCACAGCTCTAAGATACAGACACAAGTAATGGTTCTTCTTTTTCTGCCCCTCCCCACCTCTACCTGCTGACCAGTTCTTTCCAGAAGACTTTGGGAATGACTTTGCAGGGCCTGGAGCCAGGACAAGATGTGGCTGCTCTGGGCATGAAGGATATGGGAAGGAGTGTAGCTACTTCAGCATCCAGCAGCTGAGTGATGGCCTGCTCCCCCTGCATCTCAGAGCCCTGAGCTCCCTGGGTTTGCTCCTGCAGTTTTCCATACACAACCCCTGGAATGCAGAAGAGCTACTGCTAAAGGTCCAGCCTGCTGGGTCCAGCTGCCTTGCCCTCACAGGAACAGGGATCCAACAGAGCTGCAGTGTTTAGAGGACACTGAAGCACCAGATACCCAAATCCACCCCACAAAATCCACAGCTGGAATGTGAAGTGTCATTTCCATGGAGGCACAAGTGAATAACTCCTGCTCGTGGGGTGAGTCATCTGCTCCCAGCTCCTGATCCAGACAGGAAACATTGAGTGAGCCCCAGGAAGGGCCCTGCTCACACCCAGGGAGCTGAATTATTCCTTGCATTGGGGCAGATTCCTTAAGCATTAGCTGTGGCATTGCCATGCCAAATGCACATCCACAGACCTGGGGAGAAGCATGGCTGACAGGGAAAAAGGATGGGCCTCAGCCTCTGAAGCAAGCTATTTATAACATCAAGGAACATTTCAGGGAATAACTTCAAAATATTCCACAGGCACAGAAGAAGAAAAAGAGACATTTGATTTGGGATTGGAGTCCTCTGCTATAACCAGTCCCCATCCACACCAGCAGGACTGGAGCACACCAGTGCCAGGGGTCTTTCTGCTTCCAGGTGTCTCCTGGGTACTCTCAGCAGTTCAGCTGTAGGAAGGTGCTCAGGTATTTCTACAGCTCAAAAGGTCCCTGTCCCTTCCATCACCTCTGATGTGCACTGCAAACCCACAGATCACAGACCCTTCCCAGCCCTCTGGCTCTCAGAGCATGAGGAATTACATCACAGCCGCTCCGTGCTCCTCCTACAGAGGCTGAGAGTGGGGCAGGAGCCTTCACAGGGACAGATGGGACAAGAAGTGCCACCTGCTGCCATTAAGTCAAAGCAAGTCCATCCATCCAATTCAAATCGCTGGGCCACAGCTCAGTGCTTTAGTTTGAGAATTATTATTTACAGCCAGGGACAAAAAAAAATAGATCCAAGTCAAGGAGATCACTGAGACACCCAGGGACTGGCCAGTTGGAACCATGGAATCTGCTGACCTGGGTTAGTGTTGGCATCAGAGGCAGAACACCCACAGGGCCTGGAGATTTACTGGAACCGCAGCAAGGCTCCCTTGAACCCCCAGAAGGAGCCTTTTCTAGAGCCATGTCTGGGCCAGGAGGAATCCAGAGAGGGATTAGCAGATTGGGTGTCTCTAAGCCAGGCACACACTGCAGTGGTGGTGGAGTCAGGGATGCAAAGTCTGGGATGCAGGTGGGAGAACTCGCAGCTCTTCCAGCAGTGCTCCCAGAGGGGTGAGACTCCCCTGCTGCTCCCTTCCCATTCCTGCAGCACACAGAGCTGATCCACACATCCCCCAGACCTCAGTCCCCACTCTCTGGGGAGCAGCAGGCGTTGGGTAACAGTGGACAAGCTGCTGCTTGCCCAGGTAACTCAGCCTGGGCTGTAAATCTGCTCCACGCTGCCAGTCCTTCCCTGCAGACCCCCAAGAAAGGTCAAAGTGAGCCCTGAGTGCTGCAGGAGCCTTGAATTCCCTCCCATGGGAAGAGCCCATCAATATCCCATCCTGTGTCCCTCTACCCAGCTCACTCTGATCCCATGCCCCACCTCTTGGAGCAGCCCAAGGCAGTCTCTTTGGGACACTCTCCAGCCCACCTGGCACCAGCAGCACAGCTCCTGCCTCGGTTGTTCTGCCCACCACAAAATAAAATATAATGAATTTGCAATAAAAAGGGAAAAAAACTTGTGGAGTTTGTCTTTGCCATCTCATTCTGCTTCTGGGTAGGACTCTGGCAGCATCTAAACTCCAGCTCCATTCCAGCCTGGCAATGGGAATGGGACCAGTTTTGCTTGTTCCTACCACTGACACTTTGTCCATCACTCCAGGAAATCTGGTCTTACTGCTGTCATACAGAAAAATACATTTATGATGGTAAAATCCCCTCTCCAATTTGGATCCTAGTTTACTGGTGCAGGAGGTCTAAATCCTGGGATTTTGCTCGAGAGGAATTCAGCTTGTCTATCTCCAATGCTCCAGTAGATAAGATCCAAAGCAGCAGGTGTGCACTTATCTGCCACATCCACACCTGGAATTTTCTTCCCCAATGGCCAGCTCCAGCTCCCTGGTGTTCCTCAGGTCAGTGTGCTGAGGTTAACCCCCAGTTTTGTTTGTTTTCTGTGTGATTTCCGCCATTTCAATAAAGATGTTTGTCACCAAACCCAAACATTTCATACCTATAGCCTGTATATACACACAGAACATCCCTTTCCTCCTCTCCCTCTCATTTAGAGAGCACGTGGAATTCGGGGCTGACACTCAGGATGGATTGCACTGAGCTGAGAGAGACACCAGATACACATTTCTTTGCAAAAAGCCCAAACTTCCCTGTTGAAATTTCTTTGCCATGACTGATGGTTGGTATTTAAACAAGCACATTGCGTTTTCTGAAGCAGTTTATCCACTTGAATTAAAAACTTATATTTATAGAGCAGGACAGGTGTGCTGTACACCAGCAGGAAGTTACAGTCCCCACTTTGGGTTGCAGGTGGCTTTTTGCAGTAACCAGCACATAATCACTGCTAAACTGGAATAAGCACCATCGATTGCTGTCTCTAATAGAGGATATGATTTTAAAGAGCTCACAACACCAGGCTGTTCAAGCTTATTGTATTTATTGATCGAGACTGTGAGGACTGTAATCACGTGTGAAGCACCAGGTTATTCATCAGCTGTTAGCTATTCAAAAGGAGCACCCAAAACTGCCCAAATGGCATCAAAGAAGAGCAAACGCTGCTGTGGGAAGGCTTTGTCACCATCCCATGACCGCAGAGGGCAGTGCTGGGGATGCTCCAGGCAGAGCTGGCTCCTGACCTCTCCTGGGCAAAAGGCAGAGCAGGGAAAGCCAAGCCCCACACCTCCCACTAAACATCTCACCACCAGAAGCAAGAGGGGAGGCAGCCCCTGGCTTCAGGTGCCTGCACAGCAAAGCAAAGATAGCAGCCAACAGATTGGGCAGCCTCTCACCTAAATCAGAGGTCAGGAGTTTCCTCTTCCAAGCTGAACCTGGGTGCAGGCAAATGCCTCATTTCATGCCCTTTTTAACTTGCCTCTTCTCATCCAGTGACTGCTGCTGCCCAGGCTCTGGAACTGGAATGTGACAACACAACTCATCAATGATCACTCCTCACCCCTTTTTTGCCATGCCACGTTGCATACACGACCCCACAGCCTGGGCACAGCATCACAGCTCCTCAGGGCATGAGATTCCTGCTGCAGCTCTGCTGGGAGCAGCAGAAAGGAGTTGTTGTTTCAGGGAGGGTGAACAGGGAGCAAATGGCAGCATCCTCACAGTCTTGGTTTGAAAAGACAGGTGAGAAGGCAGGAGCCTCCCCTGAAATGGAAAATGTGAACCCCCTCCCTCTGAATTATTACAATTGTGAAATTAAGGGGCCCTCAGGCAAAGATATGGGAGCAAGAATAACAGCTCTTTACTAGGGAAGAAAATAAAAAAAAATAAAATAAACAATGCAGTAATACAAAACAAATCACTGCCAGAGTCAGAAGAGGCCCTGGCCCGCTGTGGGTCAGGGTGGTGGCAGCAGTCCCATCCCAGGGTGGCTCAGCCCTCCTGCAGTGCCAGCTGTGGCTCTGCTGGAGCAGAGATCCTGGACAAGGGGGGAGTTTTCCTCTGGAGCTCCAGGGCTGCTGGAGATGGGCCTGGGCTCCCTCTGGGAACGCAGGGGAGAAGAAAGCTGCTCCTCTGGGAATGCAGGGGGCAAAGGCTGCTGGGGTGTTTCCAAGGGCAGATTGGATCCAGGTAGGAATGCTTGGCTCCTCCCCTGGGCAGAGCCTCTCCCATGGGATGCTGGAATTTGATCAGCCATGCAGGGACACTCAGTGGCCATGGACAGCAGAGATCTCCTGGAGGGAGGATTGGCTGTGGGAGAGATAAAGAAAAACCTGCCCAATGAACAGAGGAGAACTGCCCCAGCTCTGACAGATGGCAATGGAATGCACACCCCCATTTCCAACCTAAGACCCTCACCAAGGAGAGCACAGCACCTGTGTGAGAAGGAGAGGATCTCTAGGTTGGTCAGGAATCATTTCCAGACATCCAGAAATCTCATTTCCAGATAGGTCCCCAGGAAACCAGTCAGGAACCCAAGGCACAAACCCACACACGACACAGCACAACCTGAGCCAAGGGCTGAGCTGAAGTTCATCTCCTGAGCCCTCCAGTGAGAGCCAGGGGTGACACCCTGGGTGGGGCTGCCCAAGGCAACCAGAGCCAGGTGGAACACATGGATGGAGTTCCTTTAAGGACTGATTTTGCTTAAGAACTCCTAAATTATCCTGGCAAAAGGGTAGGATGTGCAGATGAAGTGTCTTCCCTGGCTGTGGTACTGTCCTCCCTGTGTTCCTTACAATCAGCAGTGTCAGTGGCTGCTGCCATCTCTTCTTTCACCAGATTCCCTCTGTTCTCTTCATCTCTGTTTTCCCCAACTTCACTCAAACTTTCCCACCACAGCCTCATTACAGATGCTTTTCCCAAAGAGCACCTACATTATTTAATGCTTTTCTGGTGCCCAATCAAGCATTCTACTTAAAGAAGTCCTAAATTAGCCATGCGTGTTCCTTGACAGATCATTAGCCACGTTGGCTTTCATGCTATTTTCCACTTAAATCTGGGCTTTAAGTGTTTTCTCTCTCCAAGCTGTTCTAAAGCAACATGTGCTATTTATCAAATAAAAGGTCTCAGTTGCTGTTCTGGTGCCACAAACCCCTCCAGTGCTGGGGATTTTTGCAGTGTCCTGATGTGACACTTAGACTTGAGCTCCTGTCTGCTCTGTGTTGCTGTTTATAGCAACAGCGAGCACTCAGCCTATTAAAATTTGGGTTTTTCTGTGCCTTCAGGAGAAGGAGGTGACCAGAGTCTGGTGCTTGAGGAACAAGGATCTTTGGTGCAGCAGGTTGATATTTAAATGTGCAACACTACACACAGTCCTGGTTTTGGAGGATGTGTCCCCATGCCCCAAATCAGGGAAATTATTTGGTTCTTAGAAAGCCAAAGGAAGATCAGTGGTGTTTGAAAAAAAAAAAAAAAAAAATTTGCCGGGGCTTGTATATGCACCCTTTGTGA
>VZRH01001153.1:13541-26861 GCA_013397555.1 Urocynchramus pylzowi
GAGCAATACAGCGGTTTTAAAAAAAAAAAAAAAAAAAAATTTGCTGCGGGCTGTATAGTCACCCATGTGAGAACAAGCCTTGCTTTTTCTGGCATTTCTTGTTAAAATCCCTGCCAAGTCCCCTGCCTAAAGGGTAATTCAGAATTTCCAAGGTTAACAATGCTAGCAGCCTCCTGGCCTATGGGTCTGCATTTTTATACATATCCCAAATGCATCTAATTTACCATTTAAATGCTCTGGGTTGCACCAGGGGGAGAAAAGCTTCCAAGATCAAACACTAGGCAGTGTCTCCTAATAAACTCTGCTAAAATGCTGTGGAACAGGGCTCATCCTGCAGGGAGAGTAGCTCAGGAGCTGCGGGAACAGCCTGTGTGGTACAAACAGAGCTGCAGCCTCAGCCCCACCACTGACCACTCACAGAGACAAATTAATTCCAACACTAATTACTTGTGCCAAAACTCAGTAAATGTCCTGTCACCAGGAACTTGTTTGAAACTAAAAGTCTCCCTTTTCTTGGGAAGGAAAGGCTCATCCTGAGCCAGCAAGGCTGTGGGCAGTGCAAGGAGACAGCAGGAGGGGTGGGAAGCTGAGGTGGCATTGGGGACTCTGCCCTTTGGTGTCCCCAATAGCCCAGAGGGAGCTGCAGGTGGGACCCACCCAGGCTGAGGTTCCTCTGCAGCTCTGAGAGCCTCTCTGTGCTAAGAGAGCAAAGGGAAAAAGGGAAAAAGGGAAAAAGAACCATTTCCACCAAGCAGCAGAGCAGGGGTCACCCAGCTGCATCTCCCCCCACAGAAATCCTGCAGGGGAATACAAGAAGGAACTTGGATAAGGAAAACTTGAAACCCCGGGAGTGTTTATGGATGGCAAGAGAAAGGGGACTGGAGGGTGTGAGAGGGGAAGGCAGAAGCCAGATGCCTCTGGCAGAGCTCAGGGAGGAGAATTTGGCTGCACCAGCCTTGGGTTGTGTGGACTGGAAGAGCTGGAGGTTTGCAGGGAGCAATAATAGAGAGCAATGACTTCACAAAGCAGTGGGGAAACGCTGGGATCTGGGACAGGCACACAGCTGGGAGAGCAGGGATGAGAGGTTAACACAGCTCCTGGGGTTGGGGTGTGAACACAGACCCCAAGGGCTGCTGGAGCCCCAAAACAGCAGCCTGCCTGCCTTCCCAGCCCGTCCTGCTTGTGTCCAAGGAGGAGGGGGGGACAGGAGCTGTCTGTCTCTCCTGCCTGGCAGCTGGCAGCTCTCCTCCTCCTTTATCATCCTGCCCAACTCATTGCCAGGTTTTTATGCAAAGCAGAAAAGCCTCATTAAGTGATGCTGAAAGCACTCCCCTCTTGGTGTTAGATGTGACACCCATCTAAGTGAGCAAAATGTTCTGGCTGGGTTAATGCTTTGTGCAGGTACAAAATGGCTCAGGAAGGTGCAGAGTGGGATGAAATCCGGCCTGGGGAAGAAGGAGAACTGACTGAGCTTGCAAAGTGTGTCAGTCTCAAAGCTGGGAAACAAGCCCAGACATCCTCATTGTAAGTCTGATATTCAGCTGCACATGCCAAATGCCTTCTGACTTCCCTGACAGAGCTCCAGGGAGCAAATCCAGAAGGACAGTGACATCTCCTCTGGTTTAGCAGTGTTTCCTGCAGTCCATGGACAGGCACAGCTTGGTTTCATGCTCCAAGCCCCATCCATGCAGCCTTTGGAGGGATTCCTTGGGGTCTGGTCCTCAGGGGTTCAAGATGTGTTTGGACAATGCCCTCAGGCACGGGGTGGGATTGTTGGGGTTGCCCTGTGCAGGGCCAGGAGCTGGACTTTGATGATCCTTGTGGGTCCCTTCCAGCTCAGGATATCCTAAGATTTTCAATCAGGCAGCTCTGTTGCAGCCAAAGGTGCTGCTGCAATTTCTGCTGGGTGAGTTTGTCCTATAATTCCTCAGGGCTGGAACTCCCTCTGCCCATCATTTTCAGGAGCATCTGACCCAAAAAGTGTCAGCCCAGACCAAATCCTTGTGGCAGATGACTCTGTGTTGTGTTCAGAGATAGGGTGGGACCTGGGGCACCCCCAGCCATGAGCTGGGCACCCAGAGAGTCTGAAGAGCTTGGGGTACCTCTGGAAGGGATCCAAGGGACCAGGGTGCCACAGGGCTTTGGCTTTGATTGTTTTTCTCTGAAAAGGACTGTGCTGATGGTGTGGTAAGAGCAGAGGGCTGGGACAGCACCTCTGCACCCCCAGGGAGTCCTCCCTACCTGGGCAGGTACAGGGAGCAGCAGCACCTTGAACTGCTGGCAGCCTCCAGGGCAGGGGAAATGGCAAATTCTGACTCTTCTGGATAATAGGAAAAGAAGTACTGAGATGGAGAATCCCAGACTAAAGCACTCTGGGCACTGCAGTGGTGCTTTTGGGGGCTGCTGGGAGAGCAGGGGTGGTAACAGCACTGTGCACAAGGAGCTCTGGGTTCTGCTGCTGAAAGGCAGGATCTTGGAGCTGCTGGGGGAAGATTCTCCTGAACTGGTGTGTGAGTGAATCCCAAAAACCTCAGAGCACCTGCTGCCCCCAAAATGGGGTCAGACAAGAATTACATTTTCCTTTTTTTGTGGTAATTCCTTAATTATTGAGGTCTCCAAAAGTTACAGAGGTGGTGCCTGTGCATTTGAGTCTTGCACTGGGAGCAAGAGTTCATTTGCTTCTCCTCTGCTTAAGCCATGTAAAAATTGTTTCCATCTGTCTGCTGGAAAGCAGAGTAGAGGATGTATAACTGCAGCATTTGTCAGATAAACCAGTGTTTAAAGTATCCCTCCTCCCTGCATCCCATTCCATCTCCTCTCCCTGTCTCTTGTCTCATTCAGGATATTATTAACTCTCTCTCTGTAGCCGTGGCTCTGCTCACAGCACAGCATTAAACCAAGCAGAGCAACAGCTGCTTGAGATGCAGCAAAATTCATCTCTCTGCTCTCTTAGCTGGAGGCCTTGGCCCACACCAGGGAGAAGGTAAAAAGCAATTCATCCAGGAAAGCTGGAAAATTCAATCTGTTGTACCAGGGAGGGAGGTTTAGGCCCCATGAGAATGCTCCTACTCCCACAGTCCCTGCTGGCATTCCTGCTTCCAGCAAGGACACAGTGACAGGGAGATGTTGACTTGGAGTCTTCATTCAGCTGCCCAGGTGAGCAGCTACTCAAAGCCTACTATGAATTCAGTTATCTTAATATAGTTTAGGTTGAATGAAGATATTTTTATTCCAGGCTAAATGAGGTGTTTTTAATGTCAGCTACTAAATTATCTCATGTAATCTGCTCGCTGCCTCCTGCTGAAGCAATGAGTGTCTGAGCTTGGGAGAGGCAGAGTAATTTGCCTGCAAATGTCTTCAGAGCAGCATGACTGTGACCTTACACTCTGAGACATGTGACAGAGGTGCTGTGGAGCTGCCAGGAGCAGAAATCCCTTCCTCTGTCCAGGGGGATCCAAGAGGAGGCAAAATAATTCAGGAGAGGGCTGAGACTTGTTGCTGGCTCTGCCTCTGTAGAGAAATCATTTCCTCACTCACCATTTAGATTTTATTTATTTACCAGCTTTTTTTGTAATGGGAATCTCGTTGATGGTACTTAGGGGCAGAAAGTGGATGATGGGGTGGGCAGCTCTAGCTCAGGCTGTACAATCACAGACCGGTTTGGGTTGGAAGAGACCTTAAAAACCATCTCATTCCACCCCCTAGAGACACCTTCCCCTAGACCAGCTTGCTCCAAGCCCCATCCATTCAGCCTAGATCCAGGTTCAGGCTGATAATTCAGGGATGGCCACTGTGCCCATGGACTGAGGCCAGCTTTCTCCTCCAGCATCTGACTCCTGATGGCAGCAGGAGAAAGGATGTGCTGCACCAGAGCAAGCCTGAGGCTCAGCCCCTCTTCTCCTCTTCCCAGCTGGCAGATCTTCCTTCTTCTCCCACAGCAGTTCCCTGACTCATTCCATGTGTGTGTGGATGTGTGTGCAGCAGTGGATCCTGCAAACCCTTCAATCTCTGTGGGCTGCCAAAACCGTGGCCACTTATTTTGTGTCTTCAGCGCCTTCCATGTCCTCACAGGGATGGAATCTCACATCCCCTGATGTGGGACCAGGGTCTGGTGTCTCTGTGCCACACCTGTGGCAGAGCTGGAGTGTCCCCACGTGCCCAAGTGGCCGCTGTGCTGTGCTGGGCAGTGCTCAGGTGGATCTGCTGGATTATCACCTCACGGCCCTGCAGCAGCTTTGCTGCCTCTTGGAGTTAAGTCCCTGAGGGACAGAGCCCTTCTTACTCCCTCTGCCTCCACGGAGGGAGGTTGTGCTTCCAGTGAGAGAAACCTGCCTGGAAACAGGCTGGGCACGTTTAGCCCCTGGAAGTGGCTCTGGAAGCAGCTTGGGCTGAGCAAAGCAGGGAACTCCAGCACCTGGAAAGAGATTCCGAGTGGGGTTTGTGCAAAGGGTGTTTAACATTCCAGCAGTGCTGGCTGCAGGGTGAGCTGCTCCTCCTGCATGGCTGGGACCTTGGGGAGAGCCACAAAGGCAGCTCCTGGGGAAGGAATAACATCATTCCCTACAGTAATCCTGCTGGCTTTACCTTCTGCATCTAAAGTGATGAGATCAGGTGCCATCTAGTGTAAACCCTTCCTCTTAATGCACATCTGACTCCATCCACTTATTTCTGTTAGTTCTTCCTTTCCCTGCTTTCATAAGCACGCTCTGAAACCCTCAGCTGCTGGAACAAAAGCAATTCAGCCTTTTCCCAGGAGATTCTGCAGCAAAAACCTCACCAAGTCCTCCTGGTGCTGTCTGCAGTGCTAAAGGGAAGGCAGGAGAGAGATCCTACAGCAACTCCTATTGCACAGCCCAGCTGGGGATGATGGGATGGGAGGGGATGGGATGGGATGGGATGGGATGGGATGGGATGGGGGGTTCAGTCTGTGACTGAGGGATGGCACAGCTGCTCTGGGCTGTCCCACGTGCCCCTGGACAGGTCTCCTCCCTCTGTGGCATCTACAAATTGGTTGTGGAAATGGTTTGTTGCAGGGAAGAGTGAATGGGCCTGATGCAGCCTGTGCTGAGCTCAGGAGGAGATGTTCCCTCCCCCTGGACAGGGTGTGTTTGTGATCATTTCCATGTGCCCTGCCCTGGGTTTCAAGGCATGAGAGCAGATTGCACAGCCCTCCCAGCCTGCTGCTCTCTGTGCTGAGTGTTCCTGGGTATTCCCTGGTCAGGGTCCCTGTGGAAGGAGTTCCAGCCCTTCCACCACCCCCATCCCCACCAGCAGGTCACTGGGCAGTGAGGGCAGAAGGCTGAAAGCCCCCTTTGAGAGCTGATATAAATCCAGCTGGCACAGATCAATGCAGGATATGTCTGTAAATATTTATTCTTTTCACTCCTACCAGACTCAAGAACCATCAACTCCTCGTGCTGCCAAGGTGTTTTGTGCTTATTGAACTGGAGTGTGCCTGCTCATCCAGAGATGCACGGCCCCAAACTCCCTCCTCGTGCAAAGATGACTGGAAAATACTCAGTTTAACTCCAGCCTGAGGTGTAAAGTCATGGGGAAAATGAGCTGATGCCTTGAGTGTTCCCACCAGGGGATTCCTCTTTCCCGAGGACACGGGGAAGGGCTGGGGCTCTGTCCGGGTGTGAGAGCTTTGCTTGGAGCAAATCTCCGGAATCTGGAGCTCCCAGGGCAAGGCAGCCCTGCCTCGGGGGAGGAGAATGAATATTTAAAAATGGAATCAGAGTCATTGGGGAAATGGGACAGGATTTAAACGGTGACATAACACGCTTGTCTTGTCTTTGCTGCCGGTGCTAATGAGCAAGAATTGAGAGCATTAGCGATCTATCCACGGGCATTAGCGCGGGTGGGGCAGCGGATCGCAGCCCTAATTAGTCTCATCTCGGCTGCCAGCGCAGCCACTTTGCCGCTCTGGAGTTACTCAGGCTTTACCACAGCACTGCCCATCACCTACACCTGGTTGTAGCTGGGTTTTATTACCTTTGTCTCCCTAATAGATGCCTGAGTGCTTTTTTCCTGCCTTCTGGCAAGTTTTAGAACTGTGATGACATCTCTGAGAGGGTTTTTTGATCTGTTTTCTCTTGGCCATTTGTCACTTTAGGAGAACTTAAGGCATTCGGAACAGATTTTCCTTCTTTTTGTTTGTTTGTTAAAACTAATGTTAGTTCTCCCAAAAGCCTCATCTCTGCAAGAAAACCAGAGGGGTTGGGCTAGAAACAGACAAAAACCTGCAGAGAAACAGAGAAAGGACCCAGGATTCAATCTTGTCCTGCCTATTTTTCCTGTCTCTCCAAGCTCCCAATTCCTCACTGTGGGATTTTCAGTGGAACCTCACAGAGCCCTGTCAGAAGGTCTGGGCTGGCCACAGTGTGATGGGTGAGGCAGGGAATGGTGCCAGCTACTTGGGCAGGAGATGGGGCCTCTGGCACCTCCCAGCCTCTCCCTGATGGTAGGAAATGAATTTTGAAAAATCAAATGGCCGATATGATGGATTAGATGTCTTTGCCCCACTACATTTAATCGATGGCAGTGGGTATTTATGGCATTATATACTACAAATCCATAATGATTAGTACCTCATTAACTTTTTCTTTTGATTGTCTTCCTGCAGGGTTGTAATCAGGGAGCCCTCTCCAGCCTGGCAGGGATGGCTTTGCAGGCTGGAGGAGATGAGAGAGATGCTTTGGATGAAGAGTGTGACCCTGCAGCCCCATTACCCTCTGAGTGAGGGGAGGAATCTCGGTGTAAATCACCCCACCAGGAGAGATGCTTATGGGAGGTCCCAGGCTCACAAAGATCTCAGTCCTGTGTTCCTGTGGCAATGGTTGAACGGGGAGCAAAACTCCCAGCAGTGCAAAGCTGGGGTGGGGAATTGAGGATGAGTTTCCCGGTGCTCTGGCAGCATTCCAGGGCTGTCACAGCAGGAGTGAGCTGCTCCCTGGGGAGTTTTTGGTGTTGCACTTCCCCTGGGGCACAGGTAGATGTGCAGGGAAAGGAACAGTCTCAGTGAAGGGCTGTAAGGAGCACCTCCCTTTCTGCCCTGGACTTTGTCCCCCCAAATCTGTGCAATCAGACCTTGCAGCCGAGTTCTCCTGCTGGCAGGGCTGAGTTGTGCTCCTGATGCAAACCTGCAGGGTTAGTTTGTACCACTGCAGTCACTTCCACCACTGCAGAAATGCTTGGGAAGCTGGCCCATAAATCCTGCCAGACTGACAGGCTTTCACAACCAGACTGATAAATGTATTTGAATTAGGTAAATGTTTTCAAATGAGATAAATACCTTCCAATTAGATTAGCTCTGTGTGAGTTTGTCAATTCCCAGTGTGAGTGAAGCCCCTGATTTTCCCACCTGCTGGGAGGCTGAACTTGTGCAAATGAGCTCTGCAGTGCTCAGGACTGATGTGAAATTGTTGGATATATTAACGGAGCTCTTCAGAAAGGGACTGTTCTTCTCCCAAAATCATTTGGTACTCCCCAGCCAACCCCTGACGTAAGAAGGATGGGGAGCTGCTGAAGGGAGTCCAGGGAGAACTGTGAAGGTGCTCTGAGGGCTGAGCCCCTCTGCTCCGGAGATGGAGAGAGCTGGAGTTGCTCAGCCTGGAAAAGAGAAGGCTCCAGGGAGAGCTCAGAGCCCTGCCAGGGCCTACAGGGGCTCCAGGAGAGCTGGAGAGGGACTGGGGACAAGGGATGGAGGGACAGGACACAGGGAATGGCTCCCACTGCCAGAGGGCAGGGATGAATGGGATATTGGGAATTAGGAATTGTTCCCTGGGAGGGTGGGCAGGCCCTGGCACAGGGTGCCCAGAGCAGCTGGGGCTGCCCCTGGATCCCTGGCAGTGCCCAAGGCCAGGCTGGACAGGGCTGGGAGCAGCCTGGGACAGGGGGAGGTGTCCCTGCCATGGCAGGGGGTTGAACCAAGATGATCTTTAAGGTCAACCCAAACCATTCCATGGTTCTATCAGTAAAGCATCCCAGCCTGAGTGTGAGGTGCTGCACTCCAAGAGTAGCCAAGACCTCCAGCAGGGTGAAGTCCCTGCCTGAAGGGTGGAGACTGGGCTGGGGCAGTGATGGACCCAGCAGGAGGAGAATTCAGGGTTGGAGGCATCACCCCCTGTGCACAAGGTCAACCCCAAATCATGCAGAAAGGCACCACTGAGGACAGAGAGAGTCTGTGCTCCCCCTTCATCCTGCAGCTTTCCAGCCAGTCCTCTGCCATGCAGCTCATCTGTGGAAATATTGGACTTGTTTGACAATTTCCACAGAATGAATAAACCCAGTCCCGTGCAGTAAATTATTCACAGCCCCAAGGCTGCCTCCTTCTGCAGGTGCTCCCTATGGCACAGCTTCCCAACCCTAAAATGGCCTTAGAATTGTGGAATCACAGAATGGCTTGGCTTGGAAGGGACCTTAAAGCTCATCCAGCTCCAACCCCCTGCCATAGGCAGGGACACCTCCCACCAACCAGGGTCACTAAACTCACCTGTCCCATGCAAGGACAGGCAGCCCTCAGGAACAGGCTCTGTGGCCTGAAACACCAAATTGAACAGGCAAGGTGCCCAAATCAGAGTGGCAGCAGCAGCTCTGATCCTGTGCCAGCAGCAGCTCTGCCTGTCCGTGACACCCAGGCCCACGTCGTGACTTAGCCATGATTTGTGCTGGGCATTAAAAGAAAAAAAAGAAGCTGATGACGCAAGTGCCTTTTTCTTTCAGGCATTTCAAGCAGGACTGGAGAGTGCATAAGTGCAAGAAATTGCTGGAGAGGGGAGGAGGATTGCAGCTCTTAAATCATCTGGCTCTGCCATGCAGGGTTACACTCAGTGGTGTTGGCACTGTGGAGAGATCACTGCAGGCAAATCAGGGGGGAGCTTCTGCTCCTTGAACAGGCTTTTTCATCAGAAAATGGAGCAAATGTAGGTTTGTTTGAATGTGAATTGCTTTGACTTAGGGTTTTAGTAAGTGTCACAGCATTCCAATGGCTTGAAATGAAAATATGGCTGGGAATACAGGTGAAACTATTGCTGTCTGTTTGATTTGATTCAGTTTTTAATCCACACTACCTAAATGACTGATAAACTCTAAACCCGTGGTGCCCACCCCATGGAAACATTAGGGTTTGGTGCTAAAATTCTCATCTTTGATGTTATCTTGCACAATGGAAACCACAAAATTCCCACTCAAATGAAGCTGTTGGGGGCTGGCTTTGCTTAGGTACAGCCTGAGTGTGGCACTGAGCTATAGGAGATTTGTAGATATGCAGATACAGAAGGATTTAAAGAGTGTCAGAGTTTCTTACCCCCTCTGCCTGCTTGGACCTTGCTCTTCAGGATCTGCCCCAGCTGGGATGTGTCAAACTGAACTTGGTCTGATGAAGCACAGCAACCTCCAATCACTGGAAACATTCCTGTTGTGAGTGGTTTATGCTCATAATGCAGAGCTTAAAAAATCTCCCTTGAAATGAGGATTTCTCACTGCTCCTACAGCTTTCCTTCAAATCCAACTTCTGCCTGGAGCTGAAGAGATGGAGCCTGAGCCTGCTCCCTGCACCGTGGGCAACTTGTGAGCCTGAACTGTGCTGGATTCAGCTTTGCTGCAGGAGGAATGCTGCTGGAAGCCAAAGCAGCCAGGAATTCTGCTGGAAAACCCTCTGGATGCTTCTCCCTCTGCGCTGGCTCCTTCTGTGAGCACTCAGCTGCAGCGCTCAGCTGATTCCTGCACATGTCCAAGCTGTGCAAACCAGCCTGGCCAGGGACAGAGGATTGGGAGCCAATCTGCTAAACAGGGATTTAGCCAAGAGGCAGCCCCGAGTGCCAGCCCTCTCCTAATACTCTCTTAAGCAGCACAGGCAGCTGCTGCTTCCTCCCTGGCCCTCCTCACAGTTCACCTCAGTCCTCCAACTGCAGCAAGGCATTTCCAACCAGAATTAGGTATTGTTGGCTTCTTGCTACAGTGCCTTTTAATTAGGAGCACAGCTGCTCTGGAAACACGGAGCTCACTTTTCAAAGAGTGCCTCTGGAAAGTGATTACAGCGGATTAAAGCGGAAAGGTTAGGCAATTTATTCAGGTGGCACTTAGCAAACGCATCGGATTATTTTGTGCTGCAAGGATGATTTAAAAACTCACAAGAATAACATCTTTTGGGCTCCTGCTGGCCTTGAGGGACTCTGCTGGCAAGGCAGGTGGTGGAGCTGAGAGCTGGGAGTGAGCAGTGCCCGACTGCTCTGGAGCTCTCCACTGTGGGTGGGTGCTGAGATCTCATTGCCAGTGGCTGTCAGGTCCCCACAGTTATCAAAGGCTCAGTTCAGCCAGGAGCTGTCCCAGGAATTATTGTGGACTCTCAGTGCTCATGAATCTTGCCTCCAGAGGATGTTTGTAGGTGATGCTGTCTGTACCTGGCATTGATCCTCTGCCCTGAGCACTTGCTGCCAACTCCCCCCAGCAGAGCTCCCTTTCAAATCATCACAGAATCACTGAGGTTGGAAAAGACCTCCCAGACCATCAAATCCAAGCTGTGACCAATCCCCACCTTGTCCCCAGCCCAGAGCACTGAGTGCCACATCCAGGCCTTCCTTGGACAGCTCCAGGGATGGGGCTTCACCACCAATGGTGTGGGTTAGGAGGTCCATAAAGATGATCCTGTCCTACCACCCTGCCACGGGCAGGGACACCTTCCACCATCCCAGGTTGTTCCAGTCCCTTTCCAAGCTGATCTTAAACACCTGCAGGGATGGGACAGCCACAGCTTCTCTGGACACCCTGTGCCAGGGCCTCCCCCCTTCAAAGGGAACAATTTCTTCCCAAGCAATCCTGAAGGACCACTTTGATGTGGTGAGACTGTGTCCCTTAGAGCCCTGCAGCCCTGCACAGCTATTGCACACTGATGGGGACCATTTATTCTGCACCATCACCTGGGCTGAGGAAGTTTGGAGAAGTTTTGCTCAGGTGTAGGAACACTCCTGAGCCCTAGACCTGCATGAACCCTCTGGTTCTGCATTTGGAAATGATTCTGGTTCTGGAAAGCTGCTTTTTCTCCTCTGGCCCCAGGCCATGTGCTGCTCCCTCTCAACTGCCTGGCTTTAGTGTTTAGAGCAGTGGAAAGGATAAAGCCCCCAGAAATCCATCAGATTCACTTCAAAGCTGAGGCTCCATGAGAAGACCTCAATCCTTTTCTTCTCCAAAGGGAAAGCAGTGGGAGCCCCTGTCTGGAGTGTATGGTAACGATCCAGCTTGCCAATGTGTGAACAATCTAAATGTAAAACTTCTCTGAGGAGAAGCTAAAACAGGGATCACATCCAAAGGGAAGGCTCAGAGCTGTCCTGTGGCAGCAGCAAGTGGATGGGGCACCCCAAGGATGAGCAGCGTCTGCTGCCAGGGCTGCAGCGACAGCAAGAAAACAGAATCATTCCCAAACTCAGCTACTCTGTGTGTTCCTGCTGGGTAGCACTGGACTGGAGTTGTTGTGGGACTGGGAAACTGACTTTGTGACGTTCTGGAGTAGAGGTCAGAAGATCAGGGACCAAGTGCCACCATGGGCAGCTCTGGAGCAGCCCTGGTGGCTCTGCTCTGTGCATTGCCACGCTTGCTGCAGAGGGAAGGGAGGGATGTGCTGCTCCAGGCTGGAGCTAGCACAGAGCAGGGGCAGCTCTCACTGCTTCTGCTCGTGTTCACACGTTGGGAGTCTTCGTGTAGGATTAAAAAAGGCTGGAGGAGCTCAGACACTGCGCTGGTGGGAACAGCAGTGCTTTAAATAGAGGAGTCTGAGCGGGACCGAGCACCAGCATCGTGGCTGGGTGCAATTCAAAGACTTGCAGTACCTTGTTTGCCCTTCTCTCACTTTGTTTGGCTGATGTAGGCGTATTTTTGTTTTTCCTCGCTTCTCTGTCCTATATTGTCCCTTTTCTTTCCAGTAATGTTGACTGCTCCATCTGCTTATTTATCAGCCACAGTTCGAACGCGAATTTCAATTAGCAATCTGCTTTGTTTAGTTTTGTTTTAAACAAGGCATTGAGAGCTCCCACAAAGCTTTAATACATAAAGCTACTTGTAATGCAGCTGTTTAAGCTCTTCCATCATATCCATGAACAAAATGAATTCTACTGCTATCAAGATTCATCTGATGAATTAGGTTTAATCCTCCTCTACTGTAGCAGATGGAAGGCACTTCAAAAAAGACAGAAAGATTTCAAATGACTGAGATGGAAAATGGTCTTTGCTCAGGTGCTTCAGAGACATGAAAGAAACTCAAACCACGTAGTAAGAAATAATTCATCCAGCAAACAGAAAAGCAGTCCCTGGATTTCTGCACTGATTCCTGATCCTTATGCTTCTCTTTTTGTTCTGAGGTCACAAGTTATGTGTGTGGAGGCAGAGGGTGGCTACCTGTGCAGGAGCATCCCAGTGGGAATGTGATTCCCTGAATCCCACCTATCCAGGCTTGCAATACTGTGTGCCTGAGGCCCTGACAGCTTCTTGATCATCGGATCTGGACCACCAGGATCCCTCACGGGAGGGGCTTCTCTGTCCTGGTTGTGTTTGCTAAATGAGGAGTTAATTGCTGGGAGTTTGGGATGGACTCCAAACCCGACATCACAGAGTGGTTTGGTTTGGAAGGGGCCTTACAGATCATCCCATCCCATTCCACCCCTGCCATGGCAGGGACACCTTCCACTGTCCCAGGCTGCTCCCAGCCCCGTCCAGCCTGGCCTTGGGCACTGCCAGGGATCCAGGGGCAGCCACAGCTGCTCTGGGCACCCTGTGCCAGGGCCTCCCCATCCTCACTCAATTCTTAAGAACAATTTCTTTCTAAGATCTAATCTAAATTTCTCCTTTTAATAAACTGCTCCCTCAATCATAGATTCCTTCAACACCCTGTCAGTAGCAAATGCATCTGAATTTCGTTTAGGTGTGATTAAAACAAAGCCTGTGCTGAGCTGAACGGGTGCATCCCCAGCACCGTAACTCAGCAGTTACCGTGCCCAGCCCTGCGAGGTAACAACAATCCCACCCCTGGCATGCCGGGCAATGGAAAAACAGCCCCGCGGGTCAGGTAACGGCTCCGTGTGCCGGGCCAGGCTGTTCCCGGGCGTAACCCGATCCTGCCCAGTGTCCTCTGCCGCGTGTCCTCCATCCCGGGTGCGCTCGCCATGCTGGGATGGACGCGATCCATCCCGGGAGGGCTGAGGAAGGGTGCCAGGACTTTCCATCCCGCGCAGCTCCCACCTGCGCGGGCCCGGCTCCGCGCGGAGGCGCGGCCGGGGCTCGGCGCGCTGATGAGCGCTGATGAGCGGGCGCGCTAATTGCGGGTCCCGC
>VZRH01001153.1:27632-39775 GCA_013397555.1 Urocynchramus pylzowi
GCCTGTCCGTGTGCCCCCGCTCGTCCCTTCCCTCCCTGAGTCTTATCCGCGTCCCCCGCGGCTCCATCCCCGTCAGCCGGTGGGACCGGAGCCGCCCGGTGCCGCTCTCCGGGGCGCGGCGCTGGGAGCCCGCAGCCCCCGGCGGAGCGGAGCCGCTCCGGGCTCGCATCGTGCGGGACCGGCCGTGCGCGGAGCCCGGCCGGAAAGTTTGCGGTGGCGATAGCGGTGCCACCCACGGCAGGGACCGGGCTGCGGGGGNNNCGCTTCTGTCGCGCCTCTGAAACGCAGCGGTGCCTGCTCGTGGCTCGCCCGCAGCCTGGGAAGCTCGTGGAAGATGGAAATCTGCCTGAGCGGGGTTTTAAGGGACGTACTCCAGCCGCTCTAGTGGGTTTCTCCTCGCAAAGATGGGGAAACTGAGGCACGGAGAAGCAGAACAGACCCCCCAAAAGGCTGCGTCGTGCCCGAGGCAGGAGCAGATCCCCGATTCCCCTTTGAATGTTCCAGGGGGGAAGGGGAGCGGTTACACAACTGAACTGAGGGCTCCCGCTCTCCCGGCACGGCTCCACATGCCCCGGAGACCTGTTGTAGCCCATAACAGCAAGGGGGCTATCGATAAAAGCTTTAATGTGGGGGGAGAACTCCATAAACTGTGGGGGTTTCGCCCGAAACGCAGGGTTCTGAGGCAAATCCAGGTCTGAGTGTCCCAAAGCGTTCCCAGAGCTGATCTTGTGGCTGGTGGGCTCCGCTCGGAATGTTCCCGAGGCACAAACCTATCGAGCTGGAGAATCGACTTTCAGAGCAGCGATTTGTAGGCAGCGTATGGAGAGCTGGGATCTGGCGTGACAAGGCTGTTTTCCAGCTGTTTGTGCTTTAATTTTTCCATAATAAGCTAAAGTGGTTCTGTTGGGAGCCTGTTCCATGTGGAGCCTTCCTCTGACAGCACATTAATCTTGCACAGCTTTGAACACTTCTTCCCTGCCGATCTGTGTGTTCCCTGCCCCGGCTTTAAATCAGAGCCCTGGGCAAGGGCACGACTTCCAGGCTGGAAATGACTCCCTGGCAATCCCGAGAGCAGAGGAAAGGTTTGTAGGAATTATTTTCCTCTTGCTCCTAATGATAGGACAACAGCAGGCTAAGCTTTCTGTTGTTAGTCTGCAATTTTGTGGTTTGGAGTTTGCAACCCCCACATATTTTGGTTATGGCATTGGGATGGAGAGGAACCAGGTGTCAGGAATGCTCCATCCACTCCATGACTTCATCTGGAATTCATCCCACTCAGCTGGGTAATTCACATCACTTTCTGTTTGTTCTCTAATATAATGTAATTGATGCCTTTTAGACATTATTAATTTTGAGTGAAACTAAGTGCTTCCTGCACAGAAATAATTCCTGGAGGACGTGGCTTGCCAAGAGCTATATTTTGTTAATATGATCCTGATAGGAAAAAGCAGCTTGGAAATTGTCTCCTTGTGAGCTGAACTTCTTTCAACAACAAATTCATCACTTGCCCTGTGCTGGCACCTTCTTGAGCTCCCGGGTTCTTTCCACATCTGGGAAGGGTTTTTATGACCACGTCGTGGTGGTGGAAACATTTTGCTTGGGAAGAGTGGCAGAGTGATTTACAGTACAGCTCTAATAATTCCTTGGGAGATTCTAAAATGAAGCAAGCGTTAATTTGCCCTCAGATGCTGTATTTGGGAGGGGGGAAATGAAGAGATCGCCTTCAGCAACGCTCAAGGGCAGCATTTGAAGGTTTAAGGTACAAACACCTCAGCCCGATGTTTTGGTTGTCAGACGATCAGAGCTGAAGGGACAAGAGGTGGTGATGGGTGGCTTCGTTTTGTGCTCTCTGCTCCCCCTGGAGCCCCGGGATCTGGAGCCCCGGGATCTGGGGCACTGGCGGCTCTGCAGAGGCCCCTGGCTGTGCTCTGCTCTCCTGGGGACACGGCCTCGCTGTGTCCTGCCCTCCCCTCTGCCGGCTCCTGCTCTGCCCTGCAGCGGGGCACTGTTGGGTGCCCCCCTCTCGGTTGGTCAGAGCTTGGTGCTCGTAACCCCAGGACTGGGGACTCGATCCCTTTTTTGGCTGCTCACTCAAGCGTTGGACTCGATGATCCTTGCGGTGCCCTCCAACTCAGACTATTCTGTGACAAACCAGAGCTGGGTTGGTCCCGGAATTCCTGCACGCGCTGTATTTGGGATCAAACGGAGAGAGAGAGAAAGCAGAGGAGAGACACTTGGTTAACACAAGCCCCTGGCTGTGTGGCTGATCTCCCAGACCCGCTCAGCTCCAGAGGAGGGGCTGTGCCGAGCCCCCCGGCCAGAGCGCGTCTGATGGGAGCTCCGCTCGCTCCCTGCGTGCGCAGCGATGCTCCGGCTCCCCTTCCCCGCCGGTCCTGCAGCCTGTCTGCGGGGAGCCCTGCTAGCCATCGCAGGCACGGCTGTGCTGTGCTGGCAGAAGTTGTCAGAGCTCGTTCTTGGCGCCGGGCAGGGCTCGGGAAGGCTCCCGGGCTGAGCGTGACAAACTTCCCGAGCCGCGGATCCGCTCGGTGCCCGCCCGGGTGCTCGAGGTGCCCGGCTGTGGCTGTGGCAGCTGCTCCGGCAGAGCAGGGAATAAATGCAATGTCTGGATTCGTGTGTGCAGCCTTGGATGAGCGTCCCCACGGCAGCCACTGGGTTCCTTGTTCAAGTCGTGGTGGCTCTGTTGCCTTTCCGTGCGTGTCTGGCCGTGCAGGAGCAGCCCAGCTGCTTTTATCCCTTCTCTGGCTGGGGGGTAGCAGCAATTTCTGTTTACTCCTGGAATTGTCAGGCATCTGTTTACTCCTGGAATTGTCAGGCATCGCACCCGAAGCGAATCGTGGCAGCAGATGAGAACTGCCACAACACCGGGCTGAGTGACCTGTGTGATGTCCCAGCTCAAAACTCTCTGCTGGCCTGTCACCACTGCACTGGTGGTGTTTGCCGATGTTTTCAGCGTAAATGAGATAAAAAGGGGCATTCTGACTTCAGCCACAAGATTACCCCAGCACTCCAAATCAATTCCCTTCATGACCAGCTCCTTAACCTTTACGGGAGCACGGGGGTTTTATGCCTTGTCTGCTCTGAGCTCGGCTGTGCCATCCAAATCCAAATTAAATGACTCCATTACAATTACAGCTCTATCATTGCAGCATTCATGAGTGCACTTTAGCAAAAGATCACCAGCATTTGAATTATGGGGTAAGTGGAGAAGTTTGTGTTGTCTGCCATATTTTTAGAGCTCGCTTGGCTTTTATCAGCCTTGCTATTTAGGATGTTATATTATGTCTATACACTATGTATATATTTATTTTACTATTTATGGTGTATATGCTGCTATATTTTAGCATATATTGCTATATTTTAGCAGTTGTGCAGAAAGTTTATATTGATGAGCTGTCATATTTTATCCAGAGGACTTGAAATCAAAGTGCTTGTGGCTTTAGACCATCAAAATTACCAGGGAGGTGTTTCCCCAATGCTCTGGGGTTGGCATTAAACTCACACTCTTTTCTCCCCCACCCCTTACCCCTTTCTTGCTTTGCTGTAGGTTTTTATGTCCTTTGAATAAAAAGACATTTAGGGAGGGAGAGGACGAGAGAAAATGAAAAGTGGAAAAACTCCTGATTTAGGATCTGGCTTAATGAGCTACACCAGCCCCTAAGAGCTGCACTGGTCCCACCATTGACCCAGCTGTTCCTGCTGACAGCTGGGCAGATGTGGATCAGCTTGACCAAAATCCCCAAAACTCCACTAATCTGGGTGTGCTGGGCTTGGGGAGTTTGGTTCTTTGGTGTTGGTGTAAATCTGTGATGGCTTTGCCGAAGTCACGGGGCTGGAATTGAGTTTATTCCCGAGGAGCTGGAGTAGTTTGAGTGCCCTGGCTTGGGTTTTTCACCTGTGGAGAGAGGCTGGAGGGGGCTGGGGAAAGCTTGGGAGGAGGCTGACAAGGCAGAGGTCCAGGATGTGGCACTGCCAGCCTGTCTTGTGTCCCTGTGACAGCCCTGCCTGGGAAGGGAGGGAGGGGGATCACATCCAGGGGGTCTCATCCTCTCCCTGACCTGTGAGGGAAGGGGATTGCATCAGGGGGTGCCACATCACACCCCAGCCTGGGACAGAGGGGGATCTCATCCCCAGCCACCACCATCTCTCTGCTCCAGCAGAGCTTTTCACTCCCTCCAGCCTTTCCATCTTCTGCTCTGAGGGAAGTGTCAAGTGGGCATTTAAAAATAATTAAAAGGAGATTAAAATTCCTTCTATGTCCCACTGCTGTGGGTTTTCATGCTGACAAACAAGGTGATCTCTTCAGAGATTGCAATATTTCATAAAAAAGGACCCCAGGTGTGGGATAGCTAACAGACCTCTGAGAAATGACAGCAGAGATGTGCAGTCCTGAGCCTCAAACATATTTAGAGCCGTTTTTCTTTCCAGCCAGCTTACAATAAAGCAAATTTCATGTCACTGTTTCTTGTGATGTCCAATTAATTGATCACCATGACCTGACACTGCTTATTTAATCACCACAGCACTGGGGGCACGGCTCAGAGCAATGAGTGCAGCTTGCTTTGGTTGGGTTTTGACCCTTCCAAGTGCTTGGAGCTGGGGCTGGTCAGCCAGAGCCTGGCTGAGGGGTGAAGGCAACCCACTGATCCCTGATTCTGTGAAGGTTTCAGCCCTGTTCCTTTAACTGCTGCGTGCTTATCGTGGGCTCTGTGTTTTTAGAAGGCACTAAAGAAAGAGGCCTGAAACTTCTCCCCTTCCCAAGGGACTGGGGGAGCTGGAGCATGGAAAAGGAGAATGTGACTAGCATCCACCCCAATAGTTAGAATGGCAATCGCTTCCTGCATCTCTGCATCTGCTTAGAAACAAAAACCCCAAAACTGCACCAAAAAAAGCACTCACAGCTTAAAAGGCAGGTGCTGTGTGATGCCAGAGGCTCCTGCTGTGCCCTTTTGTCCTGCAAGCAATTTCCATGTCAGCTCCTGTAGTCAGCTGGACTTGGAGGGAGAAGGTGGAAAGTGTAAAGGCACCGGGATCTTCATCTGGGAAAAAGGAGGAGGGGAAATGGTCACTCTTGAGCTTGGAGGCATCGGCATTTAAAGTGACTTTTAAAGCTCCTTGAGGAGGAGGGCCGATGGCAGTGGCAGAGCATGGATGTGGAAGGGCTGCTGCTCCTGGTTCCAGGGCAGATCTGGAGCTGTGGTGGAGCAGGTTTGAGCACTGGAGCTGCTCGTGGTGCTGCTGCCCTGCCACTGTGAGCTCCAAAGGAATTCCTGGTGCCTCTTGGGCTGGGGTGAAGCTGCTGGGAGCTGTGGGAACGTGGGTTTGGCTGCTCCACCTGGCTTAGCAGTCCCTTGTGTTTGCTGCTCTGCCACTGGTTTCCCTCAGTGGGCAAGTCCTCAGTCATCTGTTTCCCTTCATTTCACCAGCAAATCACAATCAGCCCTAATGAAATCAAACGACTTTATAGTGATGCAAAAGATTGGAATGAGGGCCTTAATCTCTCCTCTCCTCATAATGCAGGGATGATAGGACTTGGCACCAGGACTGGCTTGTTCATCAGGGTTAGCATTGTCAGGGCATCCTGGAGTTCTTGCAGCATCATTGTTATTTAGTGGGCTCCTTGTAAATAAACAGTTTTGCCTCAGCAGAGAAATTGATAAGATAACCTGGAGGATAAAAGCTAATTTCCTTCTAGTGGCCATTGGAAGAAAACAAAAGCATCAGAACTGGTGAATTAAAATATCCTTTACCCAGTTCCCCTGTCCTCAGGGATGAGGATGGATTTTCTTGACACTTTCCCCAATGCCACGGAGAATTATTCAGCTCTCAATGCCCTCAGTTAAGGTGACAAAGCACCTGCTGATGTGATTTACCTTGGGTTCTTTCGGGATGCTCTGAGTTCTCCCTGCCAGGAGCACCAGGTGCTTGGTTCATGCAGGTGAAGCAGAGCCCTGGAGGAGCTCGGGTCCTGCCAGCTGCCCCTTGCTGGGCTCGGGGATTGCCTCAGAGCCCCTCGGGGTGGGAGAGGCTGCAGGGGGCTCTGCCTGGTTGTCCTCAGCATCTTCCTCACTTCCCCACAATGATTTTTACAAAGTTTTTTCCACCCAGGAATTAACCCTGTTTAGACAATACAGCCTTGTCATATTTAGACAATAAGAGATGCTTCATATCACTCCTTTCAGCAGTGCTTGGTGTGGAGCAGAGAGAGAAGACCCGAGGAAGCAGGAGGCAGTGCTTTAATCTGCATTTCCCTGATGCCTCCCCCTGCCCTGAAAACACCCAAACAACTTTGGTTTTGCTTTGTTTCCACAATTATCTGGAGTTTTCTGCTGTTTTTAGAATTGTCCCGGCTTTGCCTGAGGGCTGCGCTGGGCAGGGGCCGGCTTGGAGGGCTGGGAGGCTGCAGAGTGGGGATGGGGAGGTGTCAGCCCTTGGAGGGCTTGGGGAGAAGGTGCTGGAGCTAAGATTTCACTTGACCTTTCCCGGTGAAAGGGACATGGGCTTCCCGATGCCTTGGGGCTAAATGTGTGCAATCACCATAATTATACATCGATTTGCATTGATTTGCATAAGTGCCTCTACTTGAAAGCCCAACTGCTGTCCTTTGCCTTGGGAGAGGGGGAGAGGTTGGACTGTGCCTCCTGCAACTCTGTTTGTCCTCCTGCAGGGAGGCCGTGTCACCCCGGTGTCACCCCTGTGTCACCCCGGTGTCACTGCTGTGTCCCCCCGGTCCTGGCACCCGCTGCTGTCCCTCCATCTGTGCTTCCCTCAGCCTCCTTCTGTGTCCTGCTCTCCCCTCCTGCCTCGGGGTCACCTTCTCCTCGTTCCACTTGTCTCTGTTCCTCCCAGGCCAGCCCGTTCCCGGCTCCCGGTTCCTCTGCTCCCGCCCAGCTCCCTGCGCCTTGGCAGGCAACGTGGGGCTGGGATGGACTCAAAATCATGGAATCCCGGACTGGTCTGGGTTGGAAGGGACCTCAAAGCTCATCCAGTTCGACAAGCAGGGACACCTTCCACTGTCCCAGGCTGCTCCAAGCCCTGTTCAACCTGGCCTTGGACGCTTGCAGGGATCCAGGGGCAGCCACAGCTGCTCTGGGCAGCTTGTTCCAAAATGTTTCTCTGCACTCTGGGGCAGGGGACAGTCTCTTCTTGCTTCACCTGGCAAATTTGGCCTTAACCAGGTGTGCATTGGGAGCTGCAATAGCCTTTTATCCATGCTGCCTGCAGCTGATCGTTTTGGGGACAGGAAATCCTGTGCCTGCTGCCCTGTCTCAGCAGAGGAGCCTTTTAGCTGATGTGGCTCAATCCCTCTCCTGTAAAAGCTCCTGCTCCTGCAGCCCCCTCCCCTCCCCAGCAGCCACAGGGAGCTGCTTCATTCCCCCTGGCAGCAGGATTGTTTTACTCGGTCTTTCTGATCCCACAAGCTTAAACCCCCGAGTCCAGCAGGAACAGCCAGGCACGGAGCAGGAAAGAGCGGCTGGACAAACTCCAGCCATGGCTCGGTGCACGGTGCCGAACGCGCTGAGAAAGCTCCCCCTGCCTCCCTCCTGGGGAACTGATGCCTTGTGCAGGCTGGCCTGGAACAGAGGCTGGACAGAGCTAAAGAATAAAGCAGGGATTTATTCAAAGGATCTCCTCCATGGATCCACCTTGGGCAGCACCAGAGCCCAGCCAGGGCTGCACCCAGGATGAACCAAAATGGCCCCAAAATGCACGGCCGCTCCCGGGGGCTCTCACTGGGATCAGCTCTGCTCCATTTGCACCTTGGAGTTCATTGTCCCATTCCAGCTCCAGCCCAGGCACTCCCATCCTGCTTGTTTTTCTCTCTCCAGCCCACGTTGTTTGTGCTCCTGGGCCTGAGATTTGGATCATTTGTCCTTGGTCCCCAGCTGGAGAAGGAATTGTTTTGTCTCCCTGCTCTGTGCAGAGAGCTCACCATTCCTTCATATGAAGCTCAGAACTGCACACTAAAGCAGCACAGAATCTGAACAACAGAAAAGCTAAAACCTGAGGCATCAGTATCTTAGCATTTCTTTCCCTTTGCAGCTTTATTTCTAAACCTCTGCTTAACTTTTTGGGGTTGTGCTGCCGAATTCCTGGTGCTTTGCTGGTTGATAACCCCTGTATTGACCTTTGGAGCTCGCCAGCAGAGCGATGCCCGTTATCCCGTGCCCATTATCCCGTGCCCATTATCCCGTGCCCATTTGTCTCACACCCATTATCCCGTGCCCATTATCCCGTGCTCATTTATCTCATACCCATTATCCCATACCCATTATCCCGTGCCCATTTGTCTCACACCCATTATCCCGTGCCCATTATCCCAGACCAAACCAGCTCCAGCGAGGCTGTTCCTGCCGGGAGGAAAAGCAGCTGGAGGCTGTGCCGAGGGGGAGGATGGCTCATGGTTAATGCTCCCAGTATCCAACTGGGATCTCCCCACTCCGACCTCCGCGGGAGCCGGCTGCTCCGTTATTCGGGGAAGGTGAAGTGAGGGGGCCGTCCCTGCCAGAGGCAGGTTCGGGCAGGCTGCCAGGAGCATCCTGGTGATTCATTGCCCTTCGTTTCTGGCATCTCTGCTCCTTCTGGGGGGATTTTTGGAGGTGTTTTTACTCAGCCTCTCGGGGCCGTTGGGAAGTGTGCTGCCTGATGGACACAAAGCTTCCTGGAAGCTCAGAATGGGGACAGTGAGTGCTCACATCCCCGAAAAGTAAGGCACAGGTTTAGAAATAAAGCTGCAAAGGGAAAGAAATGCTGAGATACCGATGCCTCAGGTTTTGGCTTTTCTATTTTTCAGATTCTGTGCTGCTTTAGTGAGTGGGTCTGGGCCTCACATGAGGGGATGGTGAGCTCTCTGCACGGGGGGAAATGGTGAAGATGGGAGAGGAAAGCCCTCAGTGGTGTGAGACCTGCAGTCTTTCAGAAGGGTGGCAGCTGCTTCTCTGGATCCCAGGAAAGAACATGATGTACTGGGAGCTGTTAGGGTTTTATGGGGGTTTTTGAAGGTAATTGTGGCACGTGAGATGTGTTTCCTTTTTTGATCAGTTTAAACGATCTCCTTCCCTCTCAGAGGCTTGACAGATAATTAAATAGAGTGTTGTTAGGGGATCAGTGGCCTCATGGAATCAATCTGCCCCTCTCTCTGGCACTTGCTGCTTCTGCTGACATTTCTGGACAGTTGGTGACTGTTTCTGCGCTAAAGGTTTTGGCACTAATTCCCAGATTCACATAAATGATTTCTTTAAGCTGGGCTGCTGGCAGGTGAGCTTGCACACTGTGGTGCCAGCCCTAAACCTCCCACCCCATGGTCCTCAAACACATCAGAGATGGGGCAAAGCCAAATCTTATCTGAGGCTGCAAATCCCTGGAATGGCTTGAGAAAGGAGATGGAGATGCAGCCTGCACTGTCTGATTCTGCACAGGGCATTAAGGAGGTGGAATTTCTTATTTCTTATTTTTATTTCTTATTTCTTATCACCTTCTGGGTGAGATTCAGTGTGCCCCTCATGTCCCAAAAAAGTCTCAGGATGAGTTCTGCTGTGGCTTTGGGAGGTATCTCTGCAGTCAGTGCACACAGGACAATTTGTGTGTCTGGGAGGAAAAGGAAAATTCTATTCCCTTGTAGATAGGGAATACAGATCCTGTCCTTTGTGATGTCCCCCCTGTGCTGGGCACTGCTGGGGCCACCTCAAATCCTCTGTGCAGTTCTGGCCCATCAGTTTGGGAAGGACTTGGAGGGGCTGGAGCGTGTCCAGGGGAGGGAACGGAGCTGGGAAGGGGCTGGAGCCCCAGGAGGGGCTGAGGGAGCTGGGAAGGGGCTCAGCCTGGACAAAAGGAGGCTCAGGGGGGCCCTTGTGGCTCTGCACAGCTCCTGACAGGAGGGGACAGCCGGGGGGGTCGGGCTGTGCTCCAGGGAACAGGGACAGGAGGAGAGGGAACGGCCTCAGGCTGGGCCAGGGCAGGCTCAGGGTGGACAGCAGCAGGAATTTCCCCATGGAAAGGGTGCTCAGGCCTTGGCAGGGGCTGCCCAGGGAGGTTTGGAGTGCCCATCCCTGGAGGTGTCCCAGGAAGGGCTGGACATGGCACTCAGAGCTCTGGTGACAAGGTGGGGATCGGTCACAGCTTGGATTTGATGGTCTGGGAGGTCTTTTCCAACCTCAGTGATTCTGGAATTCTGTGATTAGAACTCTGCTGCTGAAAAGCTTCTCCTTTTGTCCCAGGAAACTGGGATGATCTGTGCTGTCTGTGTGGGCAGGTTCTGGCCCTTTCTCTTGCTGTGGTGGCTTCATAAGCAGGGCTGGCAGCAAAATCAACATGGGAGGGCTGGTGCCAGCCTGGTGGCACTGTGGGACCTGACTGGGAATGGGGACAGTGAAGTGCCCAAAGCCTGAGCAGCAGCTGGGCACAGGGACCAGCAGGATAAAGGCTTCCAAGGGAGAAGGACACAGAGGGGAAACCTTCTTTGGGCTCCTGTCCCAGTGCTCAGTCTCTGCACTGGAAGAAATTCTCCCTCATGTCCTGGTGGAACTTCCTGGGCATCAGTTCCTGCCCATTCCCCTTGTCCCATTGTCCCAGGGCCCCTGGAGCAGAACCTGGGCCCTGCTCTGAGCCCTCCCTGCACACAGGGCTGGGGTCTGGCCTTGGTAAAACCTGGGGGGGAAAAAAACCCCAAAATAGAGGAGAAGTGCAGCATTTCTCCCTGTGCAGGGAGATGGATGGAAACTCTGCTCTCCTGGAGCTCAGCACAGCAGCTGCTGGTGGATTCTGTCCTGGTTTGGATGCAGATGGAAGCTTCTCCCATTTGGCTCACCTGGTGCCTCATCACTCTGCAGCTCCTGGTGCCAAGCACTTTGTTAAAGTCTGCTTCAGAGCGTGGCTGCACAAAGGTTTTGTAGCTGAGTGCCAGATCCTGTCCCCAGGCCTGCTGTCCTTCAGTGTGGGTCACCTGCTGTGCTGTTATCCCAGGGAAACTGAGGCAAAGCTGCTTCCCCCTCATCCCCTCACAGCCGTGGCACTGCAGGTCAAAGAGCTGCTGCCTGATGGACACAAAGCTTCCTGGAAGCTCAGATGTTTGAGCAGAACTGACTTCAGTGGTCACCAGGGTGGGGAAGGGGTTTGCACCCTCACAGGGAAGAGTTTCTTCCCAATCTCCAATCTCATTTTACCATCCCTCAGCATGAAGCCATTCCCCCTTTTCCTATTTATACATAGTCCCTCTAAAAGTCCCTTAAGACTCTTTTGTGGGTGTCACTGTCCTCCCCCACCTGTGATCACCCAAAGGGTCTCCAGAAGGTGCAGGGCAGGAGGTGACCTGGTCCAAAAGGTGTGTCCTGAAGGGCTTCTGAGTGAGGGAGGGTCTCTGATGGGCTCCTCTTCAGCCCTGCCCATGAGCAGGGAGGGTTTTTTGGGAAGGAAACTGTGCTGGACAGGAAACTGCTTCTCACTGAGTACAGGAGAGACCTCAGTAAATGTATGAAGGACTCTGCAGAGTGCCACCAGCCTGCTGCAGCGCCGCCTCTCTGGGTGACACTGTCACCCTGTCACCAGCAGTGTCCTGCTGGGCACTCCCAGCTTCTGTTCCCTCCCTTGGATGGAGGCTGCCAGGGAGCCTTGGCTCTGTGCAGCTGCTCCCCTCCCCTCGGGCTCTCTGCTGTCACCTTCATGCATAAAACATCTCCCTGAGCCCAGCTCCCTGCTCCTGGTGGCCCTGTCAAGGGAGCTGCAGGGGGACATAAAAATCCCCGTGTAAATCTCTGGCCTCTCATCCCTGCTCATTTCCCTGTGCCTCCAGAGAGCAGCTGGAGTGCTGGCCTGCCCTGCCAGGGGTGACATTTGGCTGAGGCTAAATGGCTCTGCCAGGCTTCATCAGCCACCCCTGCCATGTCCCCGGGGCAGCTGTGACACTCCAGGGTGCCCAGAGGGGAACCAGCCTGTGCCCAGTCCCTGCTCCTGTGCCCAGTGTCTGCTCCTGTTCCTGGTCCCTGCTCCTGTGCCCAGTCCTTTCTCCTGTGCCCAGTCCCTGCTCCTGTGCCCATTCCCTGCTCCTGTGCCCAGTCCCTGCTCCTGTGCCCAGTCCTTTCTCCTGTGCCCACTCCCTGCTCCTGTGCCCACTCCCTGTTCCTGTGCCC
>VZRH01001153.1:40086-68202 GCA_013397555.1 Urocynchramus pylzowi
TCCTGTGCCCACTCCCTGCTCCTGTTCCTGGTCCCTTCTCCTGTGCCCACTCCCTGCTCCTGTGCCTGGTCCCTTCTCCTGTGCCCACTCCCTGCTCCTGTTCCTGGGCCCTTCTCCTGTGCCCACTCCCTGCTCCTGTGCCCACTCCCTGCTCCAGTGCCTCGAGTCTCTCCTGTGTGGTACAAACCCCGAGGGTTTCCTCTGCTCCTTCTCCTCCCTGCCAGGATGGATTCTCTGGGGAAGGGAGGGAAGGGGATCCCTGTGCCATGTCCAGTCTTTCCCTAAACACCTCCAGGGATGGGCACTCCAACCCTCCCTGGGCAGCCCCTGCCAAGGCCTGAGCACCCTTTCCATGAGGAAATTCCTGCTGCTGTCCACCCTGAGCCTGCCCTGGCCCAGCCTGAGGCCGTTCCCTCTCCTCCTGTCCCTGTTCCCTGGAGCACAGCCCGACCCCCCCGGCTGTCCCCTCCTGTCAGGAGCTGTGCAGAGCCACAAGGGCCCCCCTGAGCCTCCTTTGCTCCAGGCTGAGCCCCTTCCCAGCTCCCTCAGCCCCTCCTGGGGCTCCAGCCCCTTCCCAGCTCCATTCCCTGGACATGCTCCAGTTCTTCCTTTAAAGAGCCCAGGATGGACACAGGTGCAGGGGTACAATGATGTTCTGCAGACTCCACAGAGGTTTTGTAGAGATGGCTCCAGTTTGGATGAAAAAGAACAAAGAACAAAGAACATTTCAGGGGGTCCTGTACCCCATGTGACAGGGATCCCTTGCCCTGGTAGCTCTGGGGTAGGTGAGGAGGGTCCCTGCCACCCCCAGCTCATTGATTTCTGTGGAGTTCAGCCCATCCTGAGCCTGGCTTTAGGCAGCTTTGGCTCAGGAGGCTGCTCTGTGCCCTGAAGCCTGGCACAGCCACAGTGCCCAGGGGAGAGTGGTCCCCTGGAGTGGGCAGAGGGCTCAGGACCTGCTCCATCATCCCAGAGAGAGCTGGGCAGGATGGAGCACGGGGAGCACCCCTGGCAGCCCAGCTGGGCCCCGAGTGCCTGCAGGGAGGGAGGAGATCCCAGCAGGGATGAGTCTGAAGGCCAGGGAAGCTGCAGGACCTGGGCTGGAGCTGGTCCTGCCCATGGGAATGCTCCATGGGTGTCCCCAGTGGTTTTGCAGTCCTTGTGGCAGCCCTCAGGCACATGGTGACCTTGGGAGCGTGTGACAGGTTTGCTGTGTGTGGTGGAGATGCTGAGCTGGGCTTTGAGCTGGATTCTCTGTGGCTCTGGCAGGGAGGAGCAGCAGTGCTGCCAGGTCAGGGCTGGGATGCAGCCTGACAATTACTGACAATTCACCCTTTCCTGAGGAGCTGCTGGTTTTAGTTCTCCCAGCCACAAGCTTTGCTCAGCAGCTCCTCTGCTCAGTGGGGACAGGAGACCTTGCAGGAGCAGCTCATCAAAATGATGTATACATGGGAAAAAGCCCCAAACAGCTCCTTCCTGAGAGCAGATCTGCAGTGCTGATGGCCCTGAGGCCTCTGGAGGGATCAGCACTTACAGCTGTCCCCAGTGAGAACTCCTCCATGTTAGTTGAAGTTTCTGTGTCAGCTTCTCACAGTGGAAGCTGGAGGGGCAGAGGAGCGATTGCAAATCACCTCCTCTAGCCCCCAAGGTCATCTCTGTGCATTCAGAGATGACCTGGTTTAAGTCTGAGTATGTCTTTAGCAATTATTCCTCTCATTAATTGGCTGCTTGTGCTGGGGCAGGCAGCTGGTAGCTCAGTGGCTGAATTTCTGGGAGTGCTGTCCATGTTCCCTGGAGGCACCAGGAGCTTTTCTGATGGCAGAGGCTGGAGCTGTGGGGACAGAGCTGGGGCTGAGCTGAGGCTTTTCCCTCACTGCTTTTGTTTGCTGCCAGCACAGTCATTGAGAGGCTCCAGGGAGAGGCTCCAGGGAGACCTTGCAGCACTTTCCAGCACCTGAAGGGGCTCTGTGAGAGCTGGAGAGGACTTGGGACAAGGGTCAGTGCTGCTCTCCTCCAGCTCTGCTCTGACTCCTCTCCAGAGCTGCAGGAGCTGCTCAGTCCCAGGTTCATCCTGGCCATGGCTCTGCCTACCTCACCTCCACACTTTGCTTCACTCTGCTCTTCCCTGGCTGATGGGAAAGCTTTTCTCTGTCTTTTCTCAGCAGCAGCAGCAGCAGCAGCTTTGTCTTCACTCTGTTGCAGCCAGGAGAGAACAGAAAAATCCCAGCTTTTTACGCAGCTCCATCATTCAGCTGGTGGCTGCAGAGGAGCTGGAGATCCTGAGGCCTCCAGAAGTGCAAAGCTGTGTCTGCCTGAAGCCCAGGTGGCCCCAGGTGGCCATTAACCCCTTGTCCTTGGCTTGTCTTGCAGGTGCTGAAGGGCTGCAAGAAGCTGAGCCTGTCGGTGCACTCGGTGGGGCGCATCCCGGGGGGTTACGTCACCAACCACATCTACACCTGGGTGGACCCCCAGGGCCGCAGCGTGTCCCCCCCCACGGGGCTGCCCCACCACCAGAACAGCTCCCTGCGCAGGGACAGCGAGAAGAGGAGCCACCTGCAGCTCCTGCAGGAGGGGGACGAGAAGAAGGTGAGCAAAGGGGGATCAGGCACAGCGGCACAGCCGAGACACAAAACAGCACAACTCACACACGGTGTTCCAGCATCCCAACAGGAACGGGGAAAGGGCCTTTATGTTTTAGAGCTTAACATTTATAGAATTCTAAAAGTGACAGTGGATTGGGGGATGGCATTGCCACCTCTCCAACCACACTGGTCAGACTAACAGTCCATCAAAATTCTCCTCCTACAGAGAAGAATGCAAACAATCATTATTTACATGAAAGTGTGTGAGAAACTCCATTACAAGAATGTAAACATCAGAAGGCTTAGAAAAACTCAAAAGACCAGGGTAACAGACACAGCCCTGGGGCCTCTGCCCATGCAGGTGGCAGCCCTCCTTGTCCCCCTGGGCCTGTCACCTGTGTCATTCTCCACTGGGCTGGCTCTCCTGTAGCAGCCTGGTTTTCTCCCTTGGGTGTAGCTTTGCCCCCTCTGCCCCCAGGAGCCCTGGAGGAGGGGATGGGTTGGCTTTGTTCCTGTTTGGCACAGGGAGAAGCTGGGCTGGAGGGGAGGGATTGTCCAGGGAAGGTCCTGCCAGGAACAGCCACCAAAGCATGAGTGGGTTTTAAGGCTTTTCCCAACAGGTTGTTTGGCTGGACATTGAGGGACTGACATCCATGTCCAGTCCTGGGAAAGCTCTGGGGAGAGCTCAGAGCCCCTGCCAGGGCCTAAAGGGACTCCAGGAGAGCTGGAGAGGGACTGGGGACAAGGGATGGAGGGACAGGACACAGGGAATGGCTCCCACTGCCAGAGGGCAGGGATGGATGGGATATTGGGAATTAGGAATTGTTCCCTGGGAGGGTGGGCAGGCCCTGGCACAGGGTGCCCAGAGCAGCTGGGGCTGCCCCTGGATCCCTGGCAGTGCCCAAGGCCAGGCTGGGCACTGGGGCTGGGAGCAGTCTGGGACAGTGGGAGGTGTCCCTGCCATGGCAGGGGTGGCACTGGGTGGGCTTTAAGGTCTCTTCTAATCTGTGTCACCTGTGGATGTGGAGGGCTGGATCTCAGAGTGCATTCCTGCCCTTCCTCCTGCAGTTCAGATCTTTCCTCAGGTGTTCCTGTGAGGCTTTCTTGGGTCTCTTGGCAGTTCTGTCTTAGTAAAAAAAAAATAACCTCCCCCCCAGTTCTTCTCTTCTGCAAATGCTCTGCAATAAACCAGATTATTTTCCTTTTCTTTTTGGGGAGAGGCAGCCTGAATGAAAACCCTGGTGAGGGAAAAAGGAGCAGGGAAGGGAATGGCTTCTGTAGTGACACCAGGGCCATGTGGCCAGTGCTGGGCCTGGATCCCAAGCCTGTGATGGAAGGAAACCATCAGCACATGGAATTTCCAGCCCTGCTCCCTTGCTGTGAGCTGCCCTCCTTTAAGCAGCCCTTGGTGTAAGGGAAGCCAGCACAGGCTGTTTGAGCTGCAATATTTGATCTCAGGGATTTGATGTCTCTTCTCCCTCACACTTCCATGGCCAGCCAGGCCTGCAGAGGTGTCACTGCAGAGTCACAGTGCTCAGGTGCCCGTGGAGGGAGGGACAGAGGGACAGGGAACCTCATCCTATACAAGCAGGATGTGGTGTTTCCTCATTGCCCCCCATGGAACATCAAAGTGCTGCCCTAGGAGTCAGCACTGCCTTCCCAGAGACACAGAATTGCTTGGAGCCTTGGCTATTTCCATCCTTTTATCCTGATATCACTCTGTCTGTGCCCACAATGTCCTCAGCTCCTGGAAATGCTGTGGAAGGGTCTGTGAGCTCCCCATCTCAGCCAGAGGGAGAGAAAAATCTAATACAGGATGAGGCAGTTTGCTGATGAAATATTCATGTGGGCCACAAGGGAGAAGGGCCTATTATTTTTATTTTAAGGAGAGGAGAAAAGCAGGCTCTGCTGGCTGGTGTCCCCACCCCCTGCCACCCAGTGTCACCTTGACAGAGCAGCAGCAGCTCTGGGCAGCCGTGGGGAGTTGTTTCTGTGCACATCCTTCCTTCAGTCCTCGCTGTGGGTGGACATGAAAGGCTCAGACACCTGGAGCTGAGTGTCCCCTGCCCCTGTCCCAGCCTCCTGTGGTCCTGGCCACTTGTGAGCCCTGGGAAGATGTGCCAGCCCTGGTGTGTGCTCAGTGCCCAGGTGTGAGGAGTGGCTCTTCCCAAATCTGAGCTCGTGTCCTGCCATTCCTTGGTGCTGCTCCACACGGTCAGGCAGCCCTTTGGCTTCTTCAGGGGGTCCCACACTGCTCTGGCTTGGGAAGGACCTTAAAGCTCATCCTGCCATGGCAGGGACCCCTCCCACTGTCCCAGGCTGCTCCCAGCCCTGTCCAGCCTGGCCTTGGGCACTGCCAGGGATCCAGGGGCAGCCCCAGCTGCTCTGGGCACCCTGTGCCAGGGCCTGCCCACCCTGCCAGGGAACAATTCCTAATTCCCAATATCCCATCCATCCCTGCCTCTGGCAGCTTAAGGCCATTCCCTGTGTCCTGGCACTCCAGGCCCTTGGACAGTCTGTCTCCCTATTTCCTGTTGGCTCCTTCAGACCCACTGAGGTCACCCCAAAGCTTCTCCTATCCAGGTGAGCAATGCCAGCTGTGCCAGCCTTTCCTCCCAGCAGAGCTGCTCCATCCCTCTGATCCCCGTGGTGCCTCCTCTGGATCTCTCCAGCAGATACCACACTTTGACCCCAGGACAGGGGGCTGGAGGCCCCTCTGTTAACCTGGGAAGAATCCATGACAACTGCAGGAAATGTTTGAATCTCTCAGTGATGGAGAAGGAGTGTTCAACCTTCTCCTGGCCCCACTCCTGGTGACACGCCAGCAGGGACATTGGTCACTGCTTTAAGTGCACAAGGCTTGGCATGCACTTTGCAGCAGCCTGCACTCCTGATTTCCCGTCTGTAAGAGCAGAAAAAAAGGAAATGACTGGCTGCTAGCACTCTGAAATGCTCAGGGCTGCCCAGACACCTCTGTGCCCAGAGGAGCCTTGCTGTGGCAGCTGGTGGTGGAAGCAATTCCCCCTGAGCCAGCTCTGGCAGCGAGCAGAGCCTGCCCTGGCTGTGCTGGGCTGGGGTTATTGCTGGGACATTTTCTGCACACAGGCTGCAGGGCATGGGTGAGCTGAGTCGCTGTGGCCTGAATTACTGAGCACTGTGGAGGGTGAAAACGTGTCCCAGAGCAGGGGAACAACCTGCCTCCAGTTCTCTCCCTTTTTTATTTGTGTGTGTAGATTTATGGGTAGCTATAGATAAATAATTAACTGCTGAAAGTGGGGTTATTCTGTTCACAAAAATGCAAATAAATGCAACACATCCCTGGTTAATTCAGCCCAGTCAACCAGAACTGACAGGCACTGTTTGATTTGTGGGTGGTTTTACATTCTGAGGGGAGAATTAGTCGGGTTGGTTTTTTTTTTAATCCCACTCTCTCCTGTTTCTAATTGATCTGAATGTCCTGGAATGAATGTGGCAAAGCTCTCAAGCAGGCTTTGGGGAAGCAGAGCAGAGCAGCTCCAGCCCTGCAGCAGGAGGCTGGAGGGATGTAACCCCACGAGCAAACCCCTCTGGAGTCACAGGGACATTCCCAGCCTCCCCAAGGTTCAGTTCAAGGCTGCTGGAGGCACCTGGCACTCTTCAGGCTCTGGAATATCCCTGTCTGGCTGCCCTTCCTCCAGCACATCTGCATGCCTGGAAGGATGGGTTTGTCACCGAGTGTGAGGGTGGATTATCCCGAGGCTGAAGGATTTGTTGTGCAAAGGTTTGAAGTGGAAACCAGCACTGTGAGGTGTGTGATGGTGTGAGTGAGCCATGCAGGGGTCTGTGGGACCATCCAGGTGGGATGAGCTGTGGGACAGGGTGCTTGGGCTCTGGCTGGCCTCGGTGCCTTCGGGCAGTGTGGTCCAGCTCCCGAGGCAGCGTCCCAGCTGGGCTTTGGCCACGTTTTCCTGGGCACACTGGGGTTCCTCCACTTCCAGCTGTGGAAGAATCCCCACCAGAGGGATTTGGGGATTGGGATTTGGCAGCTGGCTTGGCTTTCCCCCTCCCCTTCCAGGCAGAACCCAGCCTGCCCCGAGCTGGGGTCAGGGGCTGCTCTGGGGGAGCAGAGGGTGTGCTGAGATCTGGGCCAGGTTTGCAGTGCAGACCTGACCTTGCACTGCAGAAGGGAGGTGAGGATGAAGGGAATGTTGGGCTGGAGGAGCTGCTGGCAGGTTCAGCCTGTGATTGTGCAAGGTGTTACAGATCCTTGTTTTCCATGGCTGTGCTGTGTGGGGCAGGTGCTGTATTTCCCAAATTTAGCATTTTCCTCTAGCTGTAATTGGTGAATGCAGCGTCTCAGCAGGTGGAGTCACCAGTGGCCAGGAAGTGTGAAAGGAAGGGTTTGCCAGAGTGCAAAGCTCTGGGAAATGTTGCTGGAGCCAGGCCAGGCAGAACAGCAGGTGACAGCCCCCAGCCCCAGCCCAGGATGTCACAGCCTGCTGGAGAGCTGGGACCTGCTTCCTGTGCTCACCTTCTGCTCCAGAGCACTTGGAATTTTATTGTCTGTCCAGGCTTAGAATCCTCTGGATTTGTCACAGCAGCAGCAAGAGCCATTTGTGCTGTGAATTGTCATTGATGGACTTCTGGGATTGACAGCTTATTTCATTAAAAGCACTTTGGAAACCCTCAGACAGTGAAAACTCGGAGGTGCTGCTGAGCTGGGAGGAAGATGAAGTGTGCAAAGCACTCTGGCAGTGCTGGGCTGTGAGTTCTCTGAGAAGCACCATTCCATCAGCTGAATTGGTGCCTTAATGTGCTTATTGCCAGGGGAGATGCTTATTCCTGCAAGCTTTTGGTGCAGCAGAAGAAAGAAAACATAATAAAGAGAGTGTGAACATCTCCTAGGCTTCAGGCACTTCTGGAGCCAAAAGTAGCAGTAATTATTATTTAAAAAAAATAAAATATCTGTGCTAATATTGCGTGGCTTGAATGTTTGAGACACTGCTGGTGACTACTTGAGCATGAAGGATAGGAGATGCAGGAGAGGGAAGGAAGGATTTCTCTCTATTAGTCTGTAATGACATTTGCAGTGTGAATGATCCAGCTCCCCACGTCTCTCACTGTTTGCTTGCTCTGACCTTGCTGGGGTTTGGTTTTGTTTACAGCTTGAAGGATATCCAGGCTCGTGGGGGGCTGCTTTAGTTCCTTGTGGGACTGGAGTATGGGATGGGAGCCACTGGTGCACCAATGTCCTGGGGATTAAAGGCAGGGAATGATTTGGGTTGGGAAGGACCTTCAAATGCCATCGAATCCACCCCCTGCAGTGGGTAGGGGCATCTTCAGCTACACCAGGTTGCCCTGAGCCACATCCAGCCTGCCCTTCAATGTTTCCAGGAGTCATCCTTCTGCCTCAGGCATTCTGTAGCTCTGGCCCAGCAGATTTACCCCAAAATGCCCTTTGTGTCAACCCCAGCCCACCCTGAGGGCAGCAGCTCCACCTCTTGGTTATTTTAGGCACTTTTGATGCCTTGTGCAGGCTGGCCTGGAACAGGGGCTGGACAGAGCTAAAGAATAAAGCAGGGATTTATTCAAAGGATCTCCTCCATGGATCCACCTTGGGCAGCACCAGAGCCCAGCCAGGGCTGCACCCAGGATGACCCAAAATGGCCCCAAAATGCACGGCCGCTCCCGGGGGCTCTCACTGGGATCAGCTCTGCTCCATTTGCACCTTGGAGTTCATTGTCCCATTCCAGCTCCAGCCCAGGCACTCCCATCCTGCTTGTTTTTCTCTCTCCAGCCCACGTTGTTTGTGCTCCTGGGCCTGAGATTTGGATCATTTGTCCTTGGTCCCCAGCTGGAGAAGGAATTGTTTTGTCTCCCTGCTCTGTGCAGAGAGCTCACCATCCCCTCATGTGAAGCCCAGACCCACACACTGAAACAGCACAGAATCTGAAAAATAGAAAAGCTAAAACCTGAGGCATCACTTTAAGTGGAAGCAGCACCCAAAAGTGGCAGCTGGTGTGTGAGCCAAGCCCTGCCCCTGGGGAGGCAGCAGGAGCTGGGCTGGGCTGAGGACTCGGTTTGGTCACTGCCCCTGTGCTCTGTGTCACCTCCAGCACTGGGAGCTGCTCTCTGTCCCCAGTGCTGGACATTGGGTGGCAGCCCAAGTCCTGGCATGGCCTTAGGGAGCTGCCCTGGGCAGGGGGTGATGTTGGGACAGCTCTGGTGGCCCTGGCACCCCCCAGCTGCCCCCAGGACTCAGGCAAAGGCTGTGAGGCAGCTCTGCCTCCCCACCCTCGCTGTGTGCAGGATGTCTAGACACAAACTGTGGGGTTTCCTTGGGAAGCAGGAGGAGGATGAGCCCTGCCAGCCTCCCGAGGCGTTGTTTGTGTGGTGTGGCAGCAGTAATGGCCTGCAAATCACTGCCAGCATGGCTGGAACCTCCTCAGCCACAGCTGCGTGCTGAGCCGTGCTGGGCCAGGCTAATTCCTGGCTGAAAGGCCTTTTTCTAATGGCAAAACTGAATCTGTCAACAGGTAATTCCATAAAGCCAGACAGAAGAAATCCTGTGCAGGAATCAGCTCGGAGCAAGTGCCTCAATGATGATGGCATTTTTTTTTTTTTTCCTTCATTTCCTGCTACAGGAGATGGCAGATGTTTCAGCAGTGAAACAGGAATTAAAACTGTGACCTTGGTCTCCTAAATGGTTCAGTGTGATGCACACAGGTGTCACCTGGGGCTGGGCACGGCCTGGGGATGGCACAGGGAAGGAGGTGGGCACTGGGCAGTGATGTGCTGTGGGAATGCCTGGCAAGGTGTGGGGAATGGCCTTGCCTGGGTGTTTCTGTCCCTCCAGGACCTAATGGGGCTCCAGGAGAGCTGCAGAGGGACTGGGGACAAGGACATGGAATGACAGGACACAGGGAACAGCTTTAAGCTGAAGGATGACAGAATTAGATGGGATATTGGGAAGAAATCCTTCCCTGGGAGGGTGGGCAGGCCCTGGCACAGGGTGCCCAGAGCAGCTGGGGCTGCCCCAAGATCCTTGGGCAGTGCCCAAGGCCAGGCTGGACAGTGCCCAGGCTCCTGCTGGGAGCAGCCTGGGACAGTGGGAGGTGTCCCTGCCGTGGCAGGGGTGGCACTGGATGAACTTCAAGGTCTTTTCCAACCCAAACCATTCTATTATCTGGGATGTCCTCAGTTTCCCCACAGAACAGCTGCCCTTGTTTGCTGCCTGGTTTAGGATGGTGTCAGCACAGTCTGGATTTAGGAGCTCAGGGAGATCCCAGCTCTCCCTGAGGGGTGTCACAGCTTCTCACCCTGAGGAGCTTCAGCCAGGGGGGAGAGTAGAAGCATAAAGTGGAAATGGCACCAAAATGCCCTCTCTGGGCCAAGCCTTGGCACTGGAGTGTTAATCACATGTGTGCCAGCCTGAGTGGAAGGGCCCAAGCAGAAAGGCTTGGCCCAGGGAATGCTGTGCTGAGGGTGTGTTCCCAGAGGGGTCCTGGATCACCACTGGGAGCCACTGGGAACTACTGGGAGCCACTGGGAAACACTGGGAGCCACTGGGAAACACTGGGAACTACTGGGAGCCACAGGAAGTCACAGGTTTAGCTCCCTCCCTGGACACAGCTGGGCTTGTGCTTCAGTGTCACCCCAGAGCCATGTGTGGGCTGTGGGCCAGGCTGGCAGGAGTGTGACAATGGGACAGCCAGCAGGCAGGGCCACCCCTCCTGTCACCACCCCTGACTGTGCCATCACTGGAGACACAGACCCTTGGGAAGGAGAGTGCAAATTGTGCCCTGTTGTCCCTGAGCCCTTGGCATGGAGTGGCTCAGCCTTTGCTTCATGCTGGCAAGCAGCCTATCCCTGCATTGCTCCTTTGATGCTGTGGGGTTTTAGCTTTTATATATTCCATATATTTATGGAATAAATATATATTCCATATATATTCCATGTAACCCTGCAGTTCTTTAGTGTGTAACTCTGAACTCCACACCCAGTGGGAGCTGCTGCTTTCCCATTTTGGGCAGACACAACAATTCCTCTCCAGGCCTGGCAATCAAGGACACCTCACTGCCTCAGGCCCCAGAGATGGAAACAAAAGTGAGTTTGGGGGGAGCAAACTTGGGGTCAATGACTTCATTACCTGGAGCTGGAATTGGCAGATTAACCCCCAATATGCAAATGGAGCAAACTTATCAAAGTGTGAAACCTGTGACCCATCTGTCCATTTTGGGTGTAGGCCCTGGGGGGCTTTGTCTGCCTGAAATGTACCTGAAGGCCCTTCAATAAACATACCTGCTTTTTATTCCCTTAATTTTGCCTGTCCTCTGCTTTTAGGCAGCCCCAAACCCCATCTCCTTCCCTCCCCAGGCTGGCCCCAGTGAGCCCAGCAGCCTGTCCCTTGCCCAGCCACCCCAAATCCCGCAGCGTGTCCCTGAGCTGGCTGCTCCCTGCTGGTCCCTGCTCTCTGCCCTGCTCTTCCCGGCAGCTCCTGCTGCAGGGTTCATTCAGGGAGCTGCAGCTATTAGCTGATTAAGAGATGCAATTAAGCCCTGTGCAACCCAACTGTCTGGGCTGCCAGCAGTAATGTCCTTTCCAGGCTTGCACACGCAGCTCGGGTTTTTGTGGCTCCAGGATTTCTGCATCCGTGCCTTTCCCGCCTCTGGAAGCACAGGGTTGCTCAGTGCAGGGCAAACCATCCTCTGACACCCCTTGGAGGTATTTCTATGGATTGCTGGGGTCCCCTCTCAGTCCTCTCTTCTCCAGACAAATCATCTCCTGCACTCTCCTCAACAGAAAGTCCCTCTCACCTGATGCCTTAAGATTTTATATTTTTTTTATATTTTTCAAACCCTGTGCTGCATTCGTGCATAACTCTAAATTCCAAATAAAGTGTTAGCTAATTGTCTCCACATTTTGGTGAGACAGAACAGGGCAGCTCACGTGGCAGCACCTGAGGAGCAGAGGGACAGGGGGTATCTCTTACTCCATCTGATGCTCTCCCCTTGTGGGGGGAGCAGCTTCTCAGCTTACCAGGATAGTGTTGAAGGGAACTGGAAATGTCTGCGTGCAGAGCTGCCCCTCCTGGAGCTAACCCCAGCACACAGAAATGGCATTCAGGGACTTAGAGAGGGCATTTTGGCATTCCCAGTCTATTCTGACGTGAGCTGTGATTCCAGGCACCCTGCTGCATTTCTCCTACTTGTATTTTTTTTCCCAAATTGGGGGATTTTTTGAGAGGCACAGCCACGTTGGGGTGAAAAACTTACAGCAGGGAAATCCTAAATGCTGTCAGATTGGGAGATAGCAGCACTTCAGAAAAGTTGAATGTTTTCCTAATTTTCAAAAAACACTCAGCCAAGTGTTCTGTGGTCCAGAGCAAGGTTTCTCTGTGAAGAGAAAACCAAAGTGTCCCTGGATGTGACAGGCAGCTGCTCCTTTGGGTGGCTTCAGTGCTCAGCTCGTCTCTCCAGCCTCAAGCATGAAGGTCTCTATAATTCCTTCATAATCCTTCAGTGCTAAAATTGTTTCCAGCACTTTCTGCCCTTTAAAGCAGGGAAAGGAAACTCAGGGAACATCAGGTTTTTCAGAGAAGGATGCTGATACAGGTAGTTGATGTTTTACAGTTCTTATTCCAGCTTTGCATCCATTTCTCTAAATCCAAAATTTGGAGCCTGAGGTGGATTTGTGTCCTGCTGCTGATTTCTGTGTTTCTATCACCAAGACAGAAAATGGGTTTTCAATACCAGCCACTCTAAGGCTGGCCTGAGTCCCTCTGTGATGCTGTGTCCTCTAGAAAGATGGATTAATTACTGACTTGAAGCTGGGAATTATTTTTTCATCCAGGTAAATGTACAAGATTTTGGTTTGACTGCAGTGAAGTTGTTTGAATATAAAAGCCCTTCACAAACAGCTTGTTTCTGGTTGTTTCTATCAGTGTGAAACACATTTTGGCTTTTCTCATTTGTTTTTATCCCTGCTGTCTGCTTTTCTCCAGGAGTGACTCAAAACTTGGGAGCAAAGCAAAAAAATAACCCTGGAGTTATTCATTTCAAAAGTGTCATGCAGCGAGTGAACAAAGGCCAATTTAAATGGAGAGTCCTCGAGGGAGCTGAGCACAGGATTGCTCTGCACTCCAAATTCCCACCTGAACACCCAAATATTGTCAGGCCCTGTGAGGAGGAGAGGGTGGATGGAGGCAGGTGGAAGCTGGGTTTGCAAATCAGCATTTGGTGGGGAGAACATCTGCCCAGGTGCTGCCTGGCAGGTTGTGGGAAATATGAAATGACTTGAAATATGAAATATGAAATGGCTTCTGCAATATGTGCTGGATCTCTGGAAGGTTTGTCCTGGCATTGGTAATTGGAGCTAATCAGGCACACGATTGTCCCTGTGGGGTTTGTGCTGGGGGGGTGCCTGGAGTGGCCCTGCACAGTCAGCTCAGCCCAGGGAAGGGCAGGGGGCTGGAGCTGGGCTCATTCCAGTCTGGGTGGAGGGGGATCATGGCTCTGTTTGCTCAGGCAGGAATGCCAGAGGGGGAATTCACAGCCAGTGCTGGCTGGCACCACCCCACTGGTGCTCGTGGGGTTTGGGGGTTGCTCTCAGGTCTCTACCCCAGGGATGCACCTGTAAAAGGAGAGAGTGGAAAACTGCTGTGGATCAGCTGATTTGTGGCTGAAAACCCACCCACACGTGCTGCCCCTCATGTAGCTGAACCTCTCAGCCTCCAGAGCTTCTCCTCCTGGCTCCCACTGCCTCCTCAATCCCACAGGAGCTGCTGTCCAACCCAACTCTGTGGCTGTGTGCCACCTCTGTTTGGGGCAGCACTTGGACACCACATCACTGTCTGTCCCTGTTCCTCTGCAGGTGAATCTGGTCCTGAACGAAGGGAAATCCCTGGGCCTCATGATCCGAGGAGGGGCAGAATATTCCCTGGGCATCTACATCACGGGTGTGGACAAGGGCTCCGAGGCAGAGAGCACGGGCTTGAAGGTGAGAGTGATCCCAGAGAGGGTGGCAGGTGACCAGGAATGTGTCCAGGTGGGTTTGGGATGTCTCCAGAGAGGGGAAACTCCACACCCTCCCTGGGCAGCTGTTCCAGGGCTCTGCCACCCTCAGGGAAAGAATTTCTTCCTCGTGTTGATGTGGAACTTGTTGTGTTTTAATTTATTGCTCCTCATCCCATCACTGAAAAGCCCCTGGCACCATCCTCTGACACCCCTTGGAGGTATTTCTGTGGATTGCTGGGATCCCCTCTCAGTCCTCTCTTCTCCAGACAAATCAGCTCCTGCACTCTCCTCATCAGAAAGTCCCTCTCACCTGATGCCTTAAGATTTTATATTTTTTTATACTTTTTAAACCCTGTGCTGCATTAGTGTATAACTTTAAACTCCAAATAAAGTGTTAGTTAATTGTCTCCACATTTTGGTCAGACACAACAATTCCTCCAGGCCTGAAATTCAAGGATGCCTCACTGCCTCAGACCCCAGAAAGTACAAACAAAAGTGAACTGGGGGGAGCAAACTGGGGGTAAATCACTTCACTACCTGAAGCTGTAGTTGGAGAATTAACCCCTGATATGTAAATGGACTGAACTTATATCTGTCTGAAAAACTCATGACCATCATCCAGCTTGGGTGCAGCCTCTGGGAGGCTTTGATTGCCCAAGGTGTAGCTGTTGAAGGCCTTTAATAAATACTTTTATGGTCTTAATCTGGTCTAGCCTCTGTTCTAGGTAGCATTCCAAGGCATCACACCTCCCTGAGCTGGCAGGGAAGAGTTTTCCATTAAAAAACTCATTTCCATTTCCTGGTCCTGTGCCCTCTTGCTGCATCTCTCACCCAAAGCCCCTGGGTTTGGAGGCAGTGCTGTGCACAAGGTGTTCCCAGCTGCATGCAGGGCAGCATTTTAGGGGCAGCTCTCAGCTGGGGTGTGCTGGCTCCTCCTGGCATTCCCAGGATCCTGTGTTAACCAGCAGGACCAGCAGGATCACCCTCGGGTAGTGATGCCCCAAGAACCTATAAATGAAACACACTTTTGAGATAGTGGTAGTACAGGAGGTGATGGGAAAGCTGGTCTTTATTGGAGGCCTCCAGGGGCAAATATGGAAAATGTCCACAAAAGCCCCTCCCCATGGGGTGAGCACAGTTTTTATAAGTTTAGCAAATTAGCATAATTGACAAAATCACCAGTTAGGAGCACAAGTGGTGATGCAATCTCCCCACAGTTCAAACTCCTTCTTCATCCTCCCCCCTCAGATGAGATTGAACTTTGTTGATGAAAATGGGGCTCAAAGAGCTTTTTTTTGACCTTGGTTCCCAGGGAGAACCAAGATGGGATAGGGGCTTTGGAATCTGTTTTGTCTTTCTGCCTAGGGAAAAGGTAGGGAAAAGCACGGGGAAAACTAAGTAGGAATGCAGCAATAGGCTACAGAGCTCCAAAGAGATGTGTAAAGAATACAGGGAATACAGAAAAGAAAAAAGACAAAAATCAGTAGGCATCAGTAGAGCAGGGCTGATCCACCAGGCTTGCTGGTGCATCACTGCATCCACTCTCAAACAGGGTCCTGAGGGATGCTCTGGCCTTGGGCTGGGCCCTTCTGAGGCTGCTCTGGGCAGAGCTGGCAGCAGAGCTCTGGTGAAGGGAGATGACACCTCTCTCACCCCACACGTGCACACACATCGCCTCTGAGCTCCTCCAGCCTGCCCTGCAGATCCCAGGGGGGTCCCTTCTCTGAGCCAGCTGATCCTGGAGGGACATTTGGGGTGAGCACTGTGTATGTGCACCAGTGGAACAGCTGGAGGGGAGCAGTTGGATGTATCTCTGTGCCAGGCAGGAATGGGGCAGGTTTGACACTCAGGCTCCTCGGGCTGGATCATTTCCCTGCAGTCACAGTTTCTTTTCTGGTGTGTTTTTCCCTGTCAATCCCCAATTCCCTGCAATGCCCTCCAATCACTGCTTCCTCCAGTGCAATCTCATGGGCTCTGAGGGTCAGTTCTTTCCTATTCCTTATCTCAGTTGAGATCTGGTGCATGTTAAACTCTGAAATGTCCTCTCAGTCCCCTGGGCTGGTGCTGGGCTGCTGAGGATGAGGGGTGATCTGCTCTCATCCCCTCTGTGTTGGTGCAGTGAGACATTTCTTGGACTCACTGACCCTAAAGGTCTTTTCCACCCTCAAGGGTTCTGTGATTCTGTGATTTCCCCATCCCTCAGCCCTTGGCTGCTCAGGGCTAAGCCTTAGCTTTGCTCAATGGCCCCATCAAGTCACTTAAATCTGTTGAGGCTGGCAGCACCAGCTGGGGACAGTGTGGTGGAGAGGGCTGGGACAGACACGCTCCTGTCCCTCGAATTGTTGTGGCTCTGAGGTCACCTCAGAGTCCCCTTCACAGCCAAGGAGACTTTTAGGGGTAATGCAGCCACTGCTGAGCTGTCCTGAGCACTGCAGGCTCCTGTTTCCCTTTGTGTCACAGAATCAAAATGCTGCACCTGGAGGTTTGGATGAATCCCAGTTTTAATCTTCCTCAGGTCCTCAGCAGGAAATGGACCCTGGGCCCTGAGGGATCACTGGGCCATGGCACAGGGGGCTGTAGGGGCACCCTGGAGATGGCAGAGGGCTTTTCAGGCTGCAGAAATGCTGCTGCAAGCTCCCTGCAGAACCCCAGAGTGCAGGATGCTCCTCTGGGCTGGCAGCTCTGCCCACACCCCTGGCTGGGTCCCCAGCTGTGTCCCAGGGATGTTGGTGGCTCCATCAGCAAGAGGGGCAGTGCTCTGGGGCACAGGATTTTGAGACAGGGACAAGAAGAGGCACAGGACAATTTGTGCTTGGTAGAGCTGGAGGGGGAGGGACTGCCTGGAGCTGCTGTGGGTGACCTTGCTGACACCAGAGTGTTTGTCCCCTGTGCCAGGGTCAGGATCCATCCCCTAAACCCCAGAAGCCTGAAAGTTTGAATACAGGATGAGAAAGAAGAAGCTGCATTGTTTTCCTTGGTGTTTTTCCTGTTCCCTGGTTTTGCTGCACAGGGAAAATCTCTGCTTTTCTTTCTTGTGCATCCCCCTGGCAGTGAGCTCAGCAGAGGAGATGCCACAGGGACAGTCCCAACAGCAGAACAGCTGGCTGAATCCCTGCATGCCTGCTTGGAATGCCAGGAAATAACCCCACTCAGCACCCAGAGCAGTGCCAGCACCCTGCCCTGTCCCCCCATGTCCTGCCACTGTTGTTTGCACACCTGAGCCTCTGCTTGTTGATTCTGGAGATCTCCCCTGTCACTGCTGTGCTCTCCAGGCAGTGATTTGTGTGTCCAGCAGGCTCGTGCTGTGCTGAATGTCAGCCTTGGTGTGATTTCAGATCCTCACAGGTGCTTCCCACCCTGATTTGTGTATGCTACAGGCTGTAAATTCACTGCTGCCTGGAGGTTTGCAGGTAAAAAAGGTCTTTTATGTCCTGCTGTTAGACATGGTCGGGTGTAGATTGCAGCTCCAGGTGGTGGTGGAAGGGATGTGGTGCCACAAGGAAGCAAGAACTGGTGGATAAATGTGATTTCCAGATAATTTGTTGCTCTCTAAAATGGAAATACTGTGGGTTTGCTCAATGTGGGCTCAACACAAGCTGGCTGGGTTGATGGGAAGATTCCTGCTGGCTTCCCTGGAGTGGATCCTTCTGTGGGAAGATTCCTGCTGGCTTCCCTGGAGTGGATCCTTCTGTGGGAAGATTCCTGCTGGCTTCCCTGGAGTGGATCCTTCTGTGGGGTTTGCTGCTTTCACTGAGCTTGTTACCAGAACTGAGCTGATTCTGAGGTGATGTTTAGATGAGAGACAAGGCAGAAATCCTTCCCTGGGAGGGTGGGCAGGCCCTGGCACAGGGTGCCCAGAGCAGCTGTGGCTGCCCCTGGATCCCTGGCAGTGCCCAAGGCCAGGCTGGACAGGGCTGGGAGCAGCCTGGGACAGTGGGAGGTGTCCCTGCCATGGCAGGGGTGGCACTGGATGGGCTTTAAGGTCCCTTTTAACCCAAACCAATTTGTAGTTTTGTCAGACATTTCATTTTTTTACCCCCTTGTATCTATGGCACCAAATCAGAATTTTTGACTCTTTAAATAATAACTAAAATAAATAATTCATGTTTTACACTTCCCTTAAATTTTGATTGAAGGATAAACAAAAGCTATTGAAAGCCAGGCAAAACCAAGGAACTTTCTCTGAGGCCCAGAAACTTTTGCCAGCTCCAGAAACAAGGACCAAGATCCTGAGATGAGGATCCCAGAGGAGCTCCAGCCCTGCTGGTGCTGGTTCAGGTGCTGCTGTTCTGCTCCCTCAGCAGGCAGAATTCCAGCACAAACCTGGAGCTGGAGCTCTGCAGTCAGTCAATAACTCAATATTCATAGGCTTGGCCTTGGCCTTCTTGATGTTTATTCATTCATGAAACTTCTGACAATGTGTTCTTTGGGCATGTTTGAAAATCTGCTGCCTCTGAGGAAGTTATGGGAGTGAAGAAGTGGGGGTTAGCAGAGGAGGGAGGTGAGTCAGCCTCATTTGCTTTCAGCTTCTGTCCTTCCTGCCTCCTTCCTGCTGTCCCCAGCGGTGCCCAGCACGAGCTGAGCTCCTGATGCTGTTCCTGGCCCTGCTGGCCCTCATTTCTTCCTTGCTCATTTTTCCTGGTGCTGTGTTTTGTCAGGATTGGGGTTCTTTTTCCTCCTTAAGCCATTTTTGTTTTCTCTCCTTGACCTTTAAATCAGAAATAGCGGATTCCAGGGAGCTTGCTTTGAGCAAACAACTCAATATTGAGCTCCCAGAACGAGGGCTGGGGTGAAAATCATGATCCATATTTATCCAGATATGAAAGGAGAGGGAAAGGGAGACTGTAAATAGGAAGAGGTGAATGATTTTACCTCAGCACTGGCTGTCATAGAGCAAAGAGTAATTTAGGCTGAAGAAGATCTCCAAGATCATCATGTCCAACCATTCCTCCAGCACTGCAAGGCCACCACTGCCCCATGTCCCCAAATGCCACATCTACATGGCTTTTAAATCCTTCAAGGGATGGGGACTCCACCACTGCCCTGGGTGGAGTCCCTTCAACCCCTTTGGTGAAGATTTTTTCTTAAATATCCACCCTGAGCCTCCCCTGGCCCAGCCTGAGGCCGTTCCCTCTCCTCCTGTCCCTGTTCCCTGGAGCACAGCCCGACCCCCCTGGCTGTCCCCTCCTGTCAGGAGCTGTGCAGAGCCACAAGGGCCCCCCTGAGCCTCCTTTTCTCCAGGCTGAGCCCCTTCCCAGCTCCCCCAGCCCCTCCTGGGGCTCCAGCCCCTTCCCAGCTCCATTCCCTGCCCTGGACACAATTTGGTGTCAGCTGCAAACTCCCTCGAGCCCCTCATCCCAAAGCCACCCCTTGAAAGCTGCAGTGAGCTTTGAGGTCTGGGCACAGACAAATGTCCCGGGAAAAGAGGAGATGAAGTAAAAGCCCTGTGGCTCCCTCAGAGTTTGGGAATGAGCTGCAAAGTGACCAAGTCACTCAGGAGGTTCGTGGTTGTGCTACCCAAGATGTAACATTTCTCCTGGTGCTTCCAGTGGTGTCGCCTTGATGGGGACAAATCTCCTCTCCTTGGAGGCCACCATCAGTGCCACAACCCCTGCCACCCCCAGAGAGCCCCTCCCCTCCCTGGGCTTTCATCTCCCCTCTTGGGGCTGCAGTGTTTGGGGAAAGGACCCATTTTCAGACAGCCATGGCCCCCTCAGTCCCTGTCCTGCTCCCAGGTCAGTGCTGGCTCCTTCCCACCTTCCTTCCCACCTTCCCACCTTCCTTCCTTCACCTGGACCATCTGCCCTGACCCATTTCCCTCCTGGAGAAGCTGAGCACTTCCTTATTTACTGTGAGCCTGCACTTGGTCAGTTCCAAATTGATCCATACATTTTCCTGCCCATATCTTTAATTTCTTAAGGGCTTTTGGTAATTGTTTGTGCTGGAGAGAGGCTCCTTTTCCTTTAGTGGTATCCCCAGTGTCACTTAGCCTCTCTGCTGGCACCTTAGTGGCATTAAACAGGACTGGTGCCAGTGCCAACCCTTTTGGCATCATCCCCTTGGCCCTCTTATTCCCAGCTCAGTTTGGTGTCTTTTTACCTTAACTCACATTTAAAATCTCTTGCCTATTTTTCTGTCTGTGTGACTGAGTTTCTCCCAGAGCAAATTTTGATTATTTTAAAGAGAATTTTTCAGAGCAAATTCTGATTATTTTTATGAGAATTTTTCAGAGCAAATTCTGATTATTTTTGTGAGAATTTTTCAGAGGAAATTCTGATTATTTCTGCTGCTCAGAACCCTTGTCTGAAGCCCATCACGTTTCCCTTGACTGCACCTCCTCTTCCCCACTGTCTCCAGAAGGAGAAGGAGCCAGGGCTGTCATCGAGGTGTAATTTCCAAACTCTCTTTTTCTCATGGTCTGTCACCTTTTGCATGTCGTGTTCAGCCCCTGCATTTCAGGCTACAATTTTCCCTAGGAAATGAGAGTAATCCACATTTTCAGAGGTGTTCAAGCATTCAGCACATCCTGGGTATCCACCCACCATTAGCTGAGCACAACTGAAAAGTAGTTCCTGAAATATCCAGGGCAATAATTTTCCTGTGTTTTATTAGAACTTGTTTTTTGTGTGTGTGTCTTATTATTACTTCTTTTATTCTGTGCCAGTTTGGAGCTGTGAATACAGCAAATCATTTCTCAGGGTCAGCTTTTGTTTTAGTCGATGGTTCTTTTGCATCTCTGCAGATTTTTTGTTACTTTTCCACTTGTCCTTGACATTGGGGGGGGAAAAATAATAATGTTAATTAGCAAAAAATACAGGGCCCCTCTGGTGTCCCTGATGTCATGAGAGCATGCCAGGCTCCTCTTGGTTCACTCTTAAAAGGAGAAATTAAAGATTATGATACCTGAGTAACTGTCCAGAACAAAAAAATCATGAAAATTTAATCCCTGCTATGGAAAACCATTAAAGATTCATAATTGCAATAAAACTGCCTAATCAAATTTGGATTTTTATTGTTTTGGTGCTGCAGTGAACTCTGTGCTCCTTGTTTGAGCAGCAAGGTCCACTCCAGGGGGCTCCTGATGGATCAGAAAGGCCTGGCAGATGACATTTGTGCACCTGAGTGGGTGCATCTCTTGGCACTTTAGGCCCTGGCATAATTCCCCTCCCCTGTTAGGTTGGTAGCTGTTGGAACCCTGGTTGCTGAGAATTTCAGACTTTCTGTGCTGACAGGCTCTGACCCCCAGGAGAACACTGCATTGACCTGAGGCCGTGGAGAAGGCTTCCAAAATGGACTGATAGCACTTGGATTGTGGGTGTGGGGTTTGAACAGAAGTGTGTAACATCACAGGGTGGAAAAATCAGAGTTTAAGGGTTTAGGATATAGTAATATATATATAAAGCAAGATGGAGGTTTTAGGGCAGAGGCTGCTCCTTCTTCTTCACCTTCTCCCTGGGTTTGGGTGGTTTTGTGTAATTGGACAGAAAAGTCCACATTGCAGGGCATAGGTGATTGGTTATTGGGTTAAAAGTAAAAATAATTTAGGTGTCATTTCTTAATTGGACAGTTTATCCTTAAAAGGCCTTGTAGAGAGAGAGCTAGGGCTCCATTTTTAGTTTGTTAGAGTGAAGTGCTGTAGAACTCAGGGTTTGTGAGACTGTAACAGAGACAAGAACTAATAAACATCTGAGTCCCAACAAGAAATATCCTCTCATGATTTAATCCTGACCGTGGCAAAAAAGAAACAAAGAATCCACAGGTAGCCAGCAATTTTCTGGCTGTGGATTTAAAGCTGACTGAGCTCAAAGGGAACCTGAGATATTTGTGCAGCCTCATGGTTGGGAACGTGGTCATTTGTGTCATTTGCCTTCCCCTGGGACCCCTCCCCTCGCATTTCTGGGATATCTTAGGTCACTTCCAACACAAACCACTGAACTGTGTGGTGAAGGATGAGGCAAATCCACTCAGGGTCCCTGGGTGGAGCTGAACATGGAGCTGAACTCTGCTGCATCTGGGCTCAATGATCCTAAAGGCCTTTTCCAACCCAAAAGATTCCATGATGCTCTTGCTGCAGGTCCTTTTTCCCCTCAGCACCACTCCAAGCATCCTTCCAGCCTCCCTGAGCCTCCTCTGTCCTTTGAGCAGAGGGAAGGGCAAACAGGAGCCCTTCTCTGGCTTCTCATTATTGCCAGCATTATTTTGTATAGCTCCATCCAGCCCCCCACATGATCTCCTCTCTAAATTTAAACAGGCCTAATCTCTTCCATCTGTCCTTTCACAGGCACCTTCATCTGCCACTGATCATTTTTCTTTCACTTCTCTGGAACTTTTCTCTCCCTGTGTCTCCTCACTGGCCAGGCAGAGAAGAAAATCCATGCTGTTTTGGTAGAGCTAAGCTGAGGCCTGTTTCCTATCCAAAGATAGAAAAAGGCAGTTTCAAAAATGTGGTTTATCAGGAACAGGGTGAATTGTGATACAGGAATGAGGAGGAGCAGCCCTGGGAGCACAGAGGAAGAGGACCTGGGAGGAAGGGTGAAATTCCAGATGGGTGCTGTGTCTCAAACAAGGCCAGGCTGTCAGGGAAGCTCCTGGTTCCAGCAAAGGCCGTGCCCACAAAATGAAATCTCTTAGGGGAGGAAATAGCAGAGGAGAGATGGGATGCAGCTGTCCCAGATGCTGCAGTTTACAGATGCTGGAGGCTGTGGTGAGACCCTCCCTGCTGCATGCAGAGATCTGAGGGCTGGGGCCTCAGATGGTTCCTGGCCTCCCAGAGCAGCAGCAGGGACTGGGCTGGAGGCCTTGATGTTCTTTGGGGTTGGTCCGGTTGATGGAGGAGGCTGAGCAGATCAGTCTGAGCTGGGATCCTGAACGGGCCCCTCCAGGCTTCACAGACTGATCCTCACTGGCTGCCAGCTTGAGGGATGATCTCCATCCAAGAGCATTGTCCCTGCTCCCTCCAACTGCTGCCCCCCTGGTCTGGAGCTGGCTTAGACTGGGCAGCACCTCCCTGCTGGGACAGGAAAGTGGTTTTTTTTCCCCAGCAGGACAGCTGCAAGGGCATGCCAGGCTCAGTCCATCCTGATTCCACAGGTGGGAGACCAGATCCTGGAGGTGAACGGCCGGAGCTTCCTGAGCATCCCCCACGACGAGGCGGTGAAGCTGCTCAAGTCCTCGCGCCACCTCATCATGACGGTGAAGGACATCGGGCGCCTGCCCCACGCCCGCACCACCGTGGATGAGACCCGCTGGATCAGCAGCTCCCAGCTCGGGGAGACCCTGCTCAGCTCGCCAGGGTGAGTGCCTGGGGATGTCTTGGTGTCTGCTGAGGAAGGCAGGAGCCTCCCCCGAGATGTGAACCCCCTCCCGCTGAATTATTACGATTGTGAAATTAAGGGGCTCTCAGGCAAAGATATGGGAGCAGGAGTAACAGTTTTTTACTAGGGAAACTAAAAAAATATAAACAAAGCACTGCCAGAGTCAGAGCAGGCCCTGGCACGCTGTGGGTCAGGGTGGTGGCAGCAGTCCCATCCCAGGGTGGCTCAGCCCTCCTGCAGTGCCAGCTGTGGCTCTGCTGGAGCAGGGATCCTGGACAAGGGGGGAGTTTTCCTCTGGAGCTCCAGGGCTGCTGGAGATGGGCCTGGGCTCCCTCTGGGAATGCAGGGCAGAAGAAAGCTGCTCCTCTGGGAATGCAGAAAAACTTCACGTTTTTATAAGCAACATCGTTCACCCAGAACCTGATTGGTTCTTAATAACACCTGTCACCCAAATGGTTAATTAGGAACAACACCATTTTTCCATAAACATCGCATAGAACACGTTCCACATGCTCACTAACACCAGCAGCAGAGACTTAAGAATTGTTTTAATTGTTTTCTCTGAGCTTCTCACAGCTTTTCCCAGAATGATGCCTGGGAGAGTTATCTGTTTCTCTCTCTGACCAGCTTGTCACATCCACAGTCCCTTCCCCTTCTCCCCTGCCAGAAGCTTTTGGCTCTCCAGAGAGGAGAGAAGGTGCCAGGTGCTGTGACAGGTGACAGGCACTCAGTGCTAACTGATCTTCTCCCTCCTTGCAGGGCAGTGGGTGACCATGCTATGGACATGGCAGCCAGGGTAAGACATTCCTGATGCCTTGTGAAATTATCACTGCTGTTGTGGTTTATTTTCCGTGGGAGGGAGGGACCTGTGCTCCTGGTTACAGCAGGGATGCTGCTCCTGGTTACAGCAGGGATGTTGGTTTGGGATTTTAATGGCCTTCCTCCCCCCCATGCTGTGTTGGCAGCTGTGTTTTACAGTGACACAGTGGTGTCCCCTCTCCTGTGCCACTTCTAAGCACATCTGGTGCCCTCCAGCCTTAATGGGCAAGGGGCAATGGTCACCCATGGACAAGGACCGTGGGGACCCCTCCATCCTGCAGAGGTGACCATGGCTGGCCTCATGGTGGCTGTCCCTGGGCCCTGAGAGCTGCAGGGGTCTGTGCCAGCCCAAGGCAGAGCTGAGCCAGCCCAAGGCAGAGCTGAGCCAGCCCTCTCCAGCTCAGCAGGCACAGGGACTCACCCATGCTGTGCCTGCAGCCAGCATCTTCTCCCCACAGCTCCTTGCAAAGCACGCTGCTTTTAAATGGAAATTAAGCAGGGAGGTTTCACAGGTGGCTCTCACTGATAACAGCTTTGTACTCTTTGCTGGCAAAACATGTTCCCCAGCCTCAACTCCTCCCTGTCTCTGGGATAGTCAGGGTCTTGTCTGGTTCCATATCCCTGTGCCAGCTCTGCCTGGGAGGAAACACTAAGGACCTCCCCTCAGAAATCCCTCTCAAAGGGAAAAAGTCTTTCATCTGCAGCCAGGCTTGTCTCTCCCTGGGGCTCCTTTGGTTGCCAGTGGCTTTTTTTCACTAAGGTCTGCTTCATGCTGGCAGTGGGGGAAAATGTGCCTTTTCCACAGGATGAGTTCCCCCAGTTCTGCCAGGGAGGAACACAGCCTGGGATTAAATCACTGCCTGGTTGGGGGAGGATCTCCGCTTGCTGAAAAGGGATGGGAAACTCAACTGGTGCTGCACAAACTCAGAGAATCATGGAATCACAGGATATCCTGAACTGGAAGGGACCCACAGGATCCCCCAGCCCAGCCCCTGTCCCTGCCCAGCCCTCCCCACCAACCCCACCCTGTCCATCCCTGCAGCGCTGTCCAAACGCTCCTGGAGCTCTGGCAGCCTCGGGGCCGTGCCCATTCCCTGGGGAGCCTAGGCAGTGCCAGCACCTCTGGGGGAAGAGCCTTTCCCTGCTCTCCAGCCTGAGCTGCCCTGGCCCAGCCCCAGCCGTGCCCTGGCTCCTGTCCCTGTCCCAGAGAGCAGAGCTCAGCTCCTCTGATCTTGGCTCTGGAGTTACCCAAACAAGTGGTGACACAGAAAGGCTGATGGGGGGTACCTGAGGGTACCTACCTCCTGTCATTCCCAAAATCCTCCTTCCAGTCTGACTCCCAGCTCCCCTGCAGGCAGTGCTGGCACACAGGCAGGGCTGGTGGCAGAGCCCAGAGCAGGGGCACTCCTTGGCCCGGCTGGCTCAGCAGAGCTCTGCCCTCCTTCCCACTGCCACCCCCTTGGCGTCCCAGCCCCAAGCCTGTCCCCTGTGCCCTGCAGCCCGTGTTCTACCGGGGGCTGGCCGGCTCGCAGGTGACCCTGAGCACCATGGTGAACCAGACCCGAGTCATGCTGGAGGAGCAGGCACGGCACCTGCTCAACGAGCAGGAGAGGGCCACCATGGGCTACTACCTGGACGAGTACAAGGAGGGCAACGTCTCCGTGGATGCCCTGGTCATGGCCCTCTTCGAGCTGCTCAACACACACGCCAAGGTGAGGCCCTCTCAGGGCAGGGACAGCTCCTTGGGGCGGGTGGGCTGAGCAGGGTCACTGCCACGCTGTGGACATTGTCACCGTGTGCCCCGGTGCCTCCAAGGTGATCTGCTCAGGGAAAGGGGGAGGGAATGGGAGCCAAATCCGCAGCACAGAATTCCACCCTGGTTTGGGTTGGAAGGGACCTTAAAAATCACCTTGTTCCACTCCCTGCCATGGGAGGCAGGACCTCCACCTTTCACTACCCCAGGCTGCTCCCAGCCCTGTCCAGCCTGGCCTTGGGCACTGCCAGGGATCCAGGGGCAGCCACAGCTGCTCTGGGCACCCTGTGCCAGGGCCATTCTGGGGGTGCAGGCTGGTGTTCAGTGGCAGAGGAGCTTCTGGTAACATTTAGGACCAAACCTCCTCCATCACCTGCCAGTACGTGCCATTGCCACTGCTGCCCGTGGTGGGAGGGAGACCTCCAGCTTCCCAGGAATGTGACTGTGCTCCAACCTGGCTCTGGCTGTGTGTGCCTGGCCAGTTCTCGCTGCTCTCCGAGGTGCGGGGGGTGATCTCCCCACAGGACCTCGACCGCTTCGACAACCTGGTGCTGAAGAGGGAGATCGAGTCCATGAAGGCCCGGCAGCCCGCGGGGCCCAGCACCGACTCCTACTCCATGATGTCCTACAGCGACACCGTCTCGTCCTCCAGCAGCCACTTCACTGCCACCACCGTCAGCTCGGCCCGGGTAGGTCCCCCCTGCCTGATCCCGTCCTTTCAGCACCTCCTCCTGGCAGTCCCACAGCAAGCTGCTTTCCCTGCAGGGCTGTAAAGCCGGTTCACCCCCCAGGGAGCTCTGCCCAGCTCCTCCCGTGGGTTCCCCAAAGCTGTTCTTTTTCTCTGCAGGCTGGGTGATTTGTAGGTGATGCCATGAGGGGCTGGGTGTCTCTGTGCCCCTGACACTGAGGTGCTGCGTGTCCCTTTGATGCCTTGTGCAGGCTGTCCTAGAGCAGAGGCTGGACAGAGCTAAAGAATAAAGCAGGGATTTATTCAAAGGCCTCCATGGATCCACCTTGGGCAGCACCAGAGCCCAGCCAGGGCTGCACCCAGGATGAACCAAAATGGCCCCAAAATGCACGGCCGCTCCCGGGGGCTCTCACTGGGATCAGCTCTGCTCCATTTGCACCTTGGAGTTCATTGTCCCATTCCAGCTTTAGCCCATGCAGTCCCATCCTGCTTGTTTTTCTCTCTCCAGCCCACGTTGTTTGTGCTCCTGGGCCTGAGATTTGGATCATTTGTCCTTGGTCCCCAGCTGGAGCAGGAATTGTTTTGTCTCCCTACTCTGGGAGGAGAGCTTACCAACAGTTAATATGAAGCTCAGAACTGCACACTAAAGCAGTGCAGAATCTGAAAAATATCAAAGCTAAAACCTGAGGCATCACCTTCATCCCAGTGAGGGACAGAGCCTGCCCTGCTCCCAGAAATCCACTGGAGCTGCATCCCTGCAGAAATCCCAGCAATGCCTGCTGCCGTGCCATGCCTGCTGCTGTTCACCAGCTCTTAAATCACCCCCTAAGGATGCTGGCTGCCTGCTCCCCATCCCAGTGGGAGCCACAGTGGCCAGGCAGCTGCATCCCATTCCCACCCACTCTCAGCACTCAGCAGCAGCAGCAGCAGCAGCAGCAGCACTCCCACGTCTCTGCCAGGCCCCTGTCGCACGCACCGTCTAATTAAGTTACTGTAATCACCTCAGACTGTGCAGGCACACAGCCCCCAAATTAATTTCCTCGCCATAAAATGCCTTTCATCATAAATGCATTAGTAACCTTGGAAATTAAACCCTTCATGGAAAGAAGGAGGAACAATGGGCTTTGTGCTCAGCGGGGAAAGCAGCCCACAGTGCTGGGATGGGGCTGTGGAGGGTCCACCCAGCACAGCCCGTGGGGGAGAGGGGAGGGGGCTTTCCTGGGGCTCTGCCTGCCTATGAGAGACCTCAGAGAGGGTCAGAGCATCAGAGCTGTGCTTTTGTCCTCTAAAATCCCCAAGTGCCCACGGGAAAGCCACCTGCTCAGGTCAGGAGGCATTTCAGTGAGATCCCTTCTGGATCTGCATAAACAAAGTGAGTTTTGCTCTGCTCTCCGAGGAGCTGCTGGGAAAATTTTTCTGAGGGCTGGCACAGGTCTGCCAGGATTATGTGCTGAGTGTAACACCCTGCTCTCATGCTGTGGGGCTCCAGGTGTGCCTCGTGCTCCACAACATGTGCTAGACGTGTGGCTGCCTGGGCCAGTGTGTGACCAGTGGCCCAGCCCCACCTGGCACACAAGCCCAGAGCTCGGGGAGGGACACAGGCTGCTGCTGTGGCACAGAGGAGGGAGTGGGCACCACTGCTTTAAAAGCTCCCTTCACAGCACATGTCCCTTATGCCACTGCAGGGCCTCCCTGGCCGTGTGGCACCTGTCCCCACGGGTGGGAGAGCACGCCCTGCTCCAGGGAATGGAGAGGATCCCACCCAGGAGGATGGCAATGCTGCCACTGGAGATGGCTGTGCCCACTCTTGCTGGAACAGCTGCCAAGCAAAGAGCACCAGCTCTTTGGAGGGGTGCTTGGGCAGCAGGACAGAGCTGTGGGCAGGGCTCCCAAACTGTTCCCTCAGCCCCTGCTGCTGTCCCCCCCCCCCCACCCCCCGGCCGGGGGGGGCCCCCCCCCCCCGGGG
>VZRH01001157.1:5137-27623 GCA_013397555.1 Urocynchramus pylzowi
CCAGCCTCCCGGGCCGGGGGTGCCCGGGCTGGGTCGGTGCCCAGGGGGGAAGCGCAGCGCTGGGGCTGCCGGCCGGCGGAGCGGGCGGGCTGCGGGCGCTGCACCGAGGGTGCAGGAAGGATGCTCGGAGGGATGCGGGCAGGGTGGGCATGGTGCGGGCACTGTGAACAAGGTGCTGGCCAGGATGAGGGCGGTGCGGCCATGGCGTGGGCAGTGCCCTGAGGGTACCGCCAGGATGCTCCTGGGATGCAGGCAGTGCCCTGAGGGTACCGCCAGGATGCTCCTGGGATGCAGGCAGTGCCCTGAGGGTACAGGCAGGATGCTCCTGGGATGCAGGCAGTGCCCTGAGGGTACAGGCAGGATGCTCCTGGGATGCAGGCAGTGCTCTGAGGGTACAGGCAGGATGCTCCTGGGATGCAGGCAGTGCTCTGAGGGTACAGAGAGGAGGCTCCTGGGATGCACGCAGTGCACTGAGGGTACAGGCAGGAGGCTCGGGGGGTGCGGGCAGCGCGGGGCGGGCGCGCCCGGCGATGAGCTCACTGCAGTCTCGCCGCCCACGAGCGGCGGGGCTGGANCGGGGGGCAGCGCCCGGGGGCGGCGGGGGGCATTGCCCCGGGGAGGGCGGGCGGACGAGCATCACTCCGGGTCCGCTGTAAGTGAGCATCCCCCGGGCGCCCGGTGCATCCATGAGTGAGCAGCACACCGGGCCCGGGGGAACCGGAGCGTCCCACGGGGGAGATCCCCGCTGTCCCCCTGCCACCTCGCAGCCTGTGGCACCTGGCGCATGCCACCCTGCCCTGCCGCCCGCGGGCAGCCAGCGAGTCCCCAGGTGGGTGCATCCCCGCGCTGGGAGTGCCCGCACGCTGCCGTGACAGCCGAGGGGCAGGGCCTTGCTGCGGGGCCAGAGGGGCAGCAGGGCCACTGCTGTGTCCCCATCACTGCCACTGCCCTGGGGACCCACAGCTTGGCCAGATTGACCCAGACTTTTGGCCCTGCGGCCCCGGGGCTGAGCGCAGGCAGTGTCCTCTGCCCCGTGCTGTATTCCCAGCGTGTCCCCGGGGATGGAGTTCCAGGGGCTTTGGGGAGCTCAGTGCTTGCAGTCACAGGAGTGGGGTGGTGATGCAGTGGGCAGGGAGAGTCAGGGATTGTGGGGACATCACCCACGCTTGTGCCCCCCAGCAGCCTGGCAGCACCAGGGCCACCATCCCAGTGATGCCTTTTGCCCTGCAGCTGCTGGTGGTTTGGGTTTGGGGTGGGAGATGGGGCTGGAGGTTGCCCAGTGGGGTTGGAGGGGGCTGCAGGGCAGTGACAAGGACTTCTCCGGGTGACAGGAAGGGGCCCTGGGGGCTGGAGGGGTCTGCAAGCACCCCCCAGAGCGAGCTCACCGCGTAGGCTCCAGCTCGCCCCGCTCCATGACCGTGCGGAAATGCAGCCGGCGGCAGCACCTCTGGTCTCAGCTGTGTCACCAGGCCCCGGGGACACCGAGCCTGGCAGCCTTCCCACGGCCCCGAGCAGGGGACCGGCTTGGCCTCCCCGCGGGGATTTCCCGTGCCACAGCCCAGCCACCCCCTGCCCACCGGTGCCTTCGTGTCGGGGGCAGGGGGTGTCCCCCGGGGTGTCCCCGGAGCTGCCACTGCCTGTCCCCCGCAGACATCATGGCTGACAAGGAGGGGGTGACGCTATCGCTGGAGGAGGAGGAGGAGGATGCCGACGTGGCCCTGGCGTACAAGACGCCGGAGAAGAAGAGCCTGCAGGAGATCCAGGAGCTGGACCCGGGGGATGAGAGCCTGCGGAAGTACAAGCAGGCACTGCTGGGTGCCATCCCTGCTGCCCTGGGTAAGGCCGGGGCTGCAGGCGGGTTCGGGCACCGCGGCACCCGGGCAGCCCAGCCGGGCGATGCAGCCTCAGCGGGCTCAGGGCGCTCGGGCGTGCTCGAGCAGGGAGCGTCCCGTGGGGCATCCCCGGCAGGGAGGGCACATCCCGGCTGGAATCGCCCGTGGGTGTCGCCTGTGCCCCCCACCTGCGCAGAGACCCCGGCATTCCCTGCCGGCAGAGCGCCGGTGCCCGGGGACCCCAGTTGCCGTGGTTACGGGATCACCGCCGCAGTTTCCATAGGAACGGCTACGGGGAACCGGGAAATTCATGGGGATGACTGAGAGGAGCGAACGGCGGGGGCGGGGGCCGAGGAACACCGGGGTAGCACGGCTGCCGGTGACCAGACGGAGCCCCCCGGGCTCCCCCACCCCAGGCCGGTGCTGCTCTGCACTGGGGGTCCCTGGAGAGCTCCACGGGCCCAGCACCCCAGTGTCCAACCATAAATGCACCTGGGAGGGTGCAAGCAGGGGGGAGGGGAGGGCTTGCAAAGCAGGGGGGTGCATGAGGGATGCACCGTGGTGTGTGTGAAAGCTGGGGGCCGTGCAGGTTGGGCTGGTGGGTGAATGAGACCAGTGCCCACCTCAAGGGATGCCTTGGCTGTGAGTGCTGCATCCTCCTCCTCTGCTTCCCCCTGTTCTGCTCCTGAGCCAGGGAATGGTACACCCTGGGAAATACCCCTGTCTGGGTCCTTTCAACGTGATCTTACCCCAAAAGGCACTGATGCCAGTGGTGGAGTGACCTGAGATGCACCTGCTCTCCTGTGCCATGCCTGGCTGCCTGGCACTCACTTAACATCCCCACCACGGGCACCATGGCCCTTCCCTCCACTGCAGGGCCATGGGCAGCCCCTTGGCTCGCTGGGATGGAGGTGATGATGGACTGGGCATGGTGGGTAAGGTCTGAGCCCTGCTGCTTGTCCCTAGATGCCAGCGTGCCCAACGTGCAGGTGACAAAGCTGACACTGATGTGCGAGCAGGCGCCGGGGCCCATCACTATGGACCTGACAGGTGAGCCCTGGGGACACCCGGGGGGAGAGGAGGAGGAGGGGGAGGAGGAAGGGGTGCTGGGCTGATGGACCATCTGCCTGTGCAGGAGACCTGGAGGAGCTGAGAGGCCGGGCCTTTGTGCTGAAGGAAGGGGTGGACTACAGAGTGAAGGTGTCCTTCAAGGTGAGGCGAGTGCGTGGTGCCCTGTGCCCACTGGCTGGGCATGGCCCTGCTGCCCTCACACCACGGGGTCCCTACCCTAAGGGGTCCTTGTTCCCCTGGGACCCTGCCCCACAGGGTCCCTTCTGCTACCCATGGGGCCCTGCCTGTCCCAGGCTCTCTGCCTTGGCATATCTGCTTCCACCCTTTGCCCCTGGGGTCTGTGCCCCTCTGGGGGTCCCTGCCCACCCTGAGTTTCCCAGACTCCTGGGTCCCTGCCACCTTGGGGGTCCTTGTTGTCCCCAAAATGACTGCCACCCCACGGTTCCTGCCACCCCAGAATCCTTGCTTCTCCCAGAGATCCCAGCAATGCTGCCCATCCAAGGGTTTCCTAGAGGTCCCTGCCCCTCCTGAGGGAGATCCCTGCCGTCTCTGAGTCCCTGCCCCTCTTGGAGCTACCTGCCAGCCTGGAGTCCCCGCCACCTTTGATGAGGCTGAATCCTGACAAGGGGCTGGATCCTGGAACAGGTGGATGTCAGGATGCCAGGGGTCCCCATGCCACGGGGGCGGTCCCCAAGTGTCCCCTGCCTTCCGCCCGCAGGTGAACAGGGAGATCGTCTGCGGGCTGCGGTGCCTGCACCTCACCTACCGCCGGGGCCGGCCCGGTGAGTGGGGCCGGGGGCTGGGNAGGCGCCGCGGGGATGGCTGGCACGGGGCTCCTACCGCGTCCGCTCCCTCGTCACCGACGACGACAAGACGGAGCACCTCTCCTGGGAGTGGGGCCTCTGCATAAAGAAGGCTTGGGAGGACTGAGCCCCCCCCCGCAGCCCGGCTCCCCCCGCCAGCTCGGGGACGAGGTGCCGCCGTCCCGGGGAGCCCTCGGCACCGCCGCGCTTGCCCCAGTCGCGTCAAGGGTTGAGGGGGGTCCCTTAGCGAGTGAGAGCCCGTGGTCGTGGTCTTCGCAACCAAAGTTATTTTTAATTGCTCTTTTTTTTTAAATATCGACGCCCGCCTGGTCCTCACGGCGTCCCCATCGCTGGGGCCGGGGCTGTGACCCTGCCGCGGTGCTGCCGTGTCCGGTACCCGCCCGGTCGCAGGCTGCGCTCTTCCATCGCCATTAAACCCTACAGACTGGTCTCTTACTGGTGTGTCTGTGCCCCCGCCGCCTGTGCCTGTCCCCCTGCTCCCTGTCCCCCGCGGCCCTGTCCCCATCCCGCCGGCGGGGCCAGGTCTCCCTGAGGCCACGAGCGTCTGGAAAACGGCCACCTGGTCCCGCTGCCTTATCGGCGGGGCCGGGCAGCCAGTAGCGGAGGGCCACGAGCCCCAGGGGACCGGCACAACCCGCCCCCAGGTCCCTTATCTTCGTCCTCCTCCCTGGACAACATCTTCAGCGCCGGCACCATGCGCGGCTGCGGGTCTCGGCTGGTTTGGTTGCTGGTGCTGTCGCTGGCCTGGCTGGGCCCGGCTTTGGGGGGCGAGGATGAGGACGAAGAGGTGATAGAAGAGGAGGAAAAGGAGAAGAAGGAGGATGAAGTGCTCTCAGATGAGATCAAGGAGGAGGACAATGTCCTGGTGCTCCATGAGCACAACTTTGCCCGTGCCCTGAGTGAGCACCAGCTGCTGCTGGTGGAGTTCTGTGAGTGCCCCCACCGCGGGCAGGGCTGTGGGCAGGGGCAGATGTGGGGTAGGGAATATTGGCAGGGGGGACCGGCTGTGGCTGAGTGTGGGCAGAACACAGGGACACAGGCACAGGAGGTGCAGGACACAGGAGGGACGGCAGGTGGGGTGGGCAGGGGCAAGGCTGTGCGACAGAGGGGAGAGAGAACAGATCATGCGACAGGGCACGGGGTGGGCACGACACGCAGGGCAGGGACACAGGCAGAGCATGGGTGAGGGGTGTGTGGCACGGGCAGGTGTGCCACACAGGGACACATGGTGTGGGTGTGGCACGGGGGCACAAGCTGGGGCCCCCAGTGGGCTCACACAGCCATCGGGCTGTCCCCACGCCTGTCCCCGTTATCGATGCTGTCCCCTACCCGCAGACGCGCCGTGGTGTGGGCACTGCCAGCGGCTGGCTCCTGCCTTTGCCCAGGCAGCCACCGAGCTGAGGAATGAGTCCAGCCCAGCCCGGCTGGGCAAGGTGGATGCCACGGCACAGACAACCCTGGCCACTGAGTTTGGCATCACCTCCTACCCCACGCTCAAGCTCTTCCGTGATGGCAACCGCACGCACCCCCGGGAATACACTGGTAGGGCTGTGGCACCCCACAGTGTCCCTGGCACCTGTCGAGGGGGACACTGCCATGGGGCTGGGGCAGGTGGCAGGGGCTGACGGTCGAGGGTGGCACTGTCCTTGTGGGGGTTCACGGGGTGGTGATGGTGAGAGGGGTGGCAATGTCCTGGTGGTGATAACGGACAGGTGACAGTGTGATGTATGACGTGGTGATGGTGGGCAGTGCCACGGTGCTGGTGGCAGGTGGCTGAGGCTGGTGGCACAGGGAGGGGTGGCAGCCTGGAGAGGTGACATCTGTGTGCCAGGCCGCATGGACAGCCAGGGCATCGTGCGCTGGATGCAGCGCCGGGCCGGCCCCAGCGCCACGCTGCTGCAGGACACCGACACCATCGCAGCCTTCATCAGCTCCCAGGACTTGGTGGTCATCGGCTTCTTCAAGGTGGGCTGGGGCGGGCTGGGGCTGGACCATGGCTGGGTGTCGGTCCTGTGGGGGGCTGTGGCTGTGGCACTGATGGGTGGCCGTGCAGGACCTGAGGGGTGAGGCAGCCCAGGCGTTCTTCGAGGTGGCTGCCGAGATGGTGGACCTGACGTTCGGTGTGGCAGAGGCAGCTGAGCTCTTCCAGGAGTATGGGCTGTCAGCTGACACCGTCTGCCTGTTCAAGAAGGTGAGGGGGTGGCAGAGGAGTGGTGGGGCCGTCCTGTCCTCCCCTCAGCCCTCACAGACCCCTGTCCTGGCAGTTTGATGAGAAACAGACAAACTTCCCTGTGGACCCGGCACGGGGGCTGGACATGGCCGAGCTCACCCAGCAAATCCGCGTCCACAGCCTGCAGCTGGTGATGGAGTTCACCAACGAGGTACAGCCCGTCCCCAGCCCAGCCACTGTCCCCTCATGGCCATGGGTGCCCTGCCCTCATTTTCCTCCTCTTCCCCAGACGTCCAACCAGATCTTCAGTGCCAAGATCCCCCATCACATGCTGCTCTTCCTCAACACATCCTCACCGGAGCAGCTGTCACTGCGGGATGGCTTCAGAGCAGCTGCCGGTGGCTTCCGGGGCGAGGTGAGGTGGCCCCGTGGAAGGGACACGGGGGTGGCTTTGGGGCTCCCCAGCCTCAGTGTCCCCCGTTCCCTGCCCAGGTGCTCTTCGTGGTGGTGGATGTAACCGGCCACGGCGCCGACGTGCTGCCCTTCTTTGGCATGACCGCCGCTGATGCCCCCACCCTGCGCCTGGTCAAGATGAAGAACAACCGCAAGTACCAGATGGAGCAGGACGACTTCTCGGCTTCGGCCATTGGCACCTTCATCCAGGCGGTGCTGGACGGCAAGGTGAAGGTGAGGGGTGCAGCACGGCGCCAGCCAGCACCGATGGATTCTGCCCTGTGCTGAGAGATGGGCTGTTGGCTCAGAAGCCAAAGGACGATGGTGGTGTGGTGAACACCAGGGAGATGTTTGCTGATACTCCTGCTGCCAGGCTTGAGGATTTGGGGATTTGTTATGGGCAAGGGGACTGCTGCCGTGGAGACACACAGAAGGGAAGGTGTGGTCCAAAAGGCAGCACAGGAACATCCCCCTGCCCCAGTCTGCGCTGTGCCCCATGGGCCTCTGGCACTGCTCAGCCCAGGCTGTGGCTGTCCTGACTGTCCCCACAGCCTCACCTGCTGAGCGCGGAGCCCCCTGAGGACTGGGACACGCGGCCCGTTAAAGTCCTGGTGGGGAAGACCTTCGAGCAGGTGGCTTTCGATGAGACCAAGAACGTCTTTGTCAAGTTCTGTGAGTGCCGGGGCCACCCATGTCCCTCCCTGAGCCCCGCCCTGGGGCTCAGCCCCTCCACTACAGCCCCAGCCCTGTCCCTGTCCCTGGTCAATGTGCCCACCCCGCAGACGCGCCGTGGTGCCCCCACTGCCAGGAGATGGCGGCCGCCTGGGAGGAGCTGGCCGAGCGCTACAAGGACCGCGAGGACATCGTCATCGCCGAGATGGACTCCACGGCCAACGAGCTGGAGGACATCACCATCCGCGGCTACCCCACCATGCACTACTTCCCCGCGGGGCCGGGCAGGAAGGTGGGTGTGGGCACTTGTGGGGTCACCAGCAGCTGGGGGACGGTGGCACCTTCAGCGCCCTCCACTCCCATGGCTCCAGATGGTTGAGTATAAGGGCAGCCGAGATGTGGACACCTTCTCCAAGTTCCTGGAAAACGGGGGGACGCTGCCTGAGGAGCCTCCGGTGAGTGAGGTCAGGGGACAGCCCCCCTGCCCAGGGTGGTCCCCAGCCCCTGCCGGGTGAGGGGATAGATCCTGCAGGGTGGGGGCGGGGAAGGGTCAGGCAGGGAGTGTGTGTCCATCCATGCCTCACTGCTGCCTTCTCCAGGTGACCAAGACCCCTGGGAACAGCACGGGCAAGGAGGACCCGAGTGCGCCGCGGACAGACGAATCCCGGGATGAGTTGTGAGCCCTGTCCTACTCATGCATGTGCTATAAACCACCTGGAAACAATGTGGGCTGTGTCTGTGTCTGTGTCTCCATGTGCTGGGAGCACCCACCTGTCTAGGGGATGCAGCAGGGCTTCTGTCCCCCTGGGGCAGCTGTGCCATAGCATTGATCCTGGCAACCCTGCAATGGCACCAGGTGGCCAAGGAGCTCTCCATGCTGGCCCTTGTGCTGCACTGGTGGGGTTCAGGTGATGGGGGACCAGCTGGGGTCTCTCCTTCATGACATACCAGACCCAGGTAACTCCCAGGAGGTGCTGTCACAGCCAAGGCAGGCAACATGGGGTTCTACCAGCACCTAAGCCTGGCTTGTAGCCTCTGGCAACTCCAGCACCGTCCCCTCTCTGCTGAGCCATTCCTTCAGGGACATGTCGGTCCTGTGGGGCCAGGACGTGCTCAGCCACCCCTCCAGGGAACCCAGAGCAGCCCCAGTCCCACCCTCTGCCCTTCACCAATCCTGCCTCATCCTCTGTCCATCCCAGAGGCTGCTGAGGGCCTGGGCCTGCTCCACAGGGAAGGAAAAAAAGCAGCAGGCAGTGGGATGTGGGGTTTTATTTCATTTTATCCAAGTACCTTTGAAAAGATCATTGTACAAGTCAGCACATGAGAATGCAGAGGAAATGCCGGGGCTGCATGGCCACTGTACATATTTACAGGGACCCCCCAAAAAAAAGGGGGGGACGGAAATCCCGGGCACGCCAACAACCTCACCAGACACACCACCATCAGAGCTTCAAAAAACGGAGTAAAACCCCTCGTGACACTGTTCCCAGGCTGAAAACATTTGCAGATTTTGCTGGACTTCACACAGTGCATTAGGCAGGTCCAGCCCCGTGTTGAAAGGCACTCGGTGACATGAACAACAGGCGCTCTCCATCCCGGCCTGCTGCCCTGGGGTCCCGGCAGCTCCACCACTGCTGGGGCTGGGCATGGCTCTGAGCAGGGCCAGCACCACCCTGGACCCCCGGGCTTTGGGGCTACCCCAATTTCTGTGGGTGGGCAAGGGCTCTCTAAAGGAGCTGGCACAGAGCCGTGGCTGTGCTGGAGCAGCAGGGCCTGGGCTGGGCGAGGACAGGATGGGGGAGCACCGGCACAGCCCCAGCTTCCTTGCAGCTGAGTAAGCCCAGGAGGCTTCCCAGGGCTGCCTGCTGGCCCTGCATGAGCCACAAACTGGCATCAATGACCCCCCTGATGCAGTGCCCTCCTGCTGCCTCCCCTGAGACACAGAAGCTGATGAAAGATGCAGGACTCATAAAAAGACATATTTTGTCTTCAGCTTTAATGTCTGATTGCCCATTATGGCTCTCCTGGTCTTGGTCCAGTGGTCTGAGCATGTCTGCACCAGGCACACAGGAGCCAGCCCTCTGCAGAACTGCAGTACCCTCTTGGGAAGCAATTCCTCCTCCATGGGGACACACAGGAGTGTGCAAGCTGTGGGATGCCAGCACCCAGCCTGCCACCCTGGTCCTTGCTCTGTGGGAAGCCCCCAGTCCCAACAGGCTCTGACCCTTCTATCCCTCGGGGGTTTACTCGGTTGCAAGGAAGCTCAGGAGGAGAAAAAAAGACCCATCCTACCACGTTCAGCAGCTGAGCCTGCCGAGGAGGCCACAGATGACTCCTTCCAAATGGCTCAGTGATCTTCACAGCCCCTTTGGAGCGGGGTCCCCCCTTCCATGCTGGTGGGGTGAGGGCAGCTGTACCCCATGGAGCTCCAGAGCCATCCATGCCAGGAAAACGGGGCAGGGTGCCGGGAAAGCGCGGAGCAGCCGGAGTCTGATGGATGGCTGTACACTTTGGGTGAGTTCTGCAGTACCTGTATGTTTTACATTTACATAAGAGCACTGTGACATTGGAAATATTTTCCTTTTATTACAATATATCAAAAATATGCAGCTTTAGTAAACAAGGTCATATTACACTTTCTAATGCACTGTACAATGCTACATTACACTTATATTCGGTATGGAGAGGGAGCCCAGGCTCCCACTGGCAGGTTTGTGGGGTGAAAGGGCATCCACTGGCATCCTGGAGCTTGCCCAGATCCGTGCTGGAAAGCGGAGCTGCCGCCCGCTGCCCTGGGCTCGCCTGGTGCCCGTGGTGGCAGCACTGCCAGCATCCGCCCCAGGCCTTCTCCTCCGGTCCCAGAGTCCTTCACAGTCCTGTCCTCACTGCCCTGGAGCCTAATCAATCTTCTCCACCTTCCCAATGATCTTCTCTTCGAAGATGGGCAGGATGGTGTCATCCTCCCGCACCTCCTCGAAGACCACACCACAGTCGAACTCGTCACTCACTTTCTTAAAGTAATACCTGAAAAAAACAGAAATAAGGAAGGGGAGAGGGAAAAAAATGCAGGTGAATGGTCATAGGGCACCATGATCCCCAAACTTGGGTACAGCCCTTCCATGGCTCTGTGCTCGTGGAGCACAGGAAGCTACACCCCCAGACATGGAAGGAACTGAGGCCACACTCCTGCCCCTGCCCTCAACAGTGACCACAAAAAGTGGTCAGGATCCATGTTAGCATGGCCAGGAGCTCCAGCCCTGAATCCAAGACCATTCACAGCTCTCCCAAAAGCAGTGGCTGAGGCACCTGTACTGGTGGAGCATTTCTAGGCAGGCTTTGCCATGGCAGCTCCTACCTGGCAGATGGAACTTGGAGAGCTCCACACCCCACATCTGACTGCTTTGGGACTCTGGCAGGACCCAACCTCCCTGTCCTCACCAAAGGGAACTTTGAGAGGAGCAAAAACAGCTCTGAATTTCGAGGTCCCCACAGCATCACTGAGCACTGACTGCACCTGCCCAGGAACCCACAGGGCAGCTCAGCAGCTCCTGTTGGAGGTGCAAACCACGATGCAGGACATTTCTGCTACAAAACCCACCCTCCCTCTCCCCTGCTAACCTGCCTCTTTGCCAGCCTGGCCGTGCTGCCACATTCCCAGCACAGCACACCCGAGGAAGCCCTCCTGACCCAGCTCCACCCACCCTCCCCTTTGTGGGGGCAACGCTGCTGTGTCCTGGCAGTGGCATCTGCCAGGGGTCACCAACAGCTGCTGGCAGGTGGGGAGCAGCCCTTACCTGTAGTTCCCTTTCTTGGTCAGCAGCTCCTTGAACTGTCCCAGCGTCACCACGCGGCCCTTGACGAGGGTGCGGTAGGGGATGGGCTCCCCGCAGAAGTAATAGGCCACCACGATGTTCTCGCAGGGCTGCGCCGCGCCGCTGCCCGGCCTCTTCTGGGGCTTCAACCTGCTGGGCACAGACACAAGGGAGCTGCTCAGTGCCAGCCCAGCGGGCTCACAGCCATCGTGCTGGGTGCCTGGCAGGGCTCGGGGCTGCTGGGTGAGAGGAGCAGGCCAGGGCCCCCCAGATGGGCTGGTGGGAACGCAGCGCGGTCCCGGAGCATCGCCTGCTCCCACCGGCAGCTCTCCGGGCACGCAGACACACACCTAGATTGGTCAAGGAGCACTTGGAAAGGCTGAACGAGGCCAGGACACAGCTACAAGGAGGGTGCAGGGTCTAACTCAGCCCCTTTGTGCTGTCTCCAAGCTTTGAGAGGGTATGGCCTTCCTCACAGCACGGTTTGGGGAGTCACTGGCAGAGCACCCCAGGGCAAGGCAGCAGAGCCAGGTCACCGTCATCTCCATCACCATCTCACCATGCTCCTGGTGCACACCAGCACACAGGGCTGGAGCACCATCCCACAAGGCATGACCATGCAGACAGTGCCCAGACTGCTTGGGATCATTGTCACCATGGCCAGAACAGCCCAGCAGGACTTTGCAGTGGCCCACATCTGCAGGCAGGATATTCCTGCACACCACAGCTCCCCATGGCACCTCTCCTAGAGTACGTGGAGGTCTGAGGGGATGGAGCTCCCAGCATGGCATGTCCTGGAGACTATGCTGCCTGCCCTGTCCATGCAGAGTGCCAAGGCAGCTGCCATCTCCAAAACCTCAGTGACTTTATACCTCCTATGTTTTCCCAGCTCTCAAAATGTTGGTCTGATCTTTGCTTCCAGCCCACACACCAGGTTCAGCTATGTGGTGCCATCACTAGACTGAAACTGTCAGCTCAGCCCTCACCCCATTTTCAGAGACAGACAAAAGCAACAATAATTCAGTTCAGGGTACTTTGCCCTTCTGCAGAGCCTTTCATCTGGGGTGCTGAAAACGCTGCACAAACATTGGAGCTGCCTACACAAATTGGTACCTTGGCATGCGTGGTCTGAGCCAGAGGCAGCCTTCCATTTCAAAGTCACATAAAACACATTTGGCAGCTTTAAAAAAAAATATTTTAAAAGCACACTGGATAAAAAAAGATGATTTTGTATTTACATGACTGGAAAGTTGCTGTAAAAACCATAGAATCTGCCAAGCACATGAGGTAATCGCAGTTTTGGAAATGACTCTGACCTTAACCTTTAAACAGTGGCTGGCGGGCAGAGCACCTTTTCATGGTGTGCCCACATAAACACTGGCACTGCAAACCAACACCAGACACAGCCTTTCCACCTCTTCCTACAGGCATGAGAGGTCTAAAGTTCAGCTGAACAATCTTCCGGGTGCCTGCTCTGCCTGTGAGACCTTTTGGAGAAGATGCAGCATTGTGAGAGGCAAGGGTCTGCTCCTGGTGCCAGCAGAGCTCTCGGAGCCTCTCCCATCCCTGTATCAAAATACAGGATGCCCTTTAGCTAGAAAAACATTAAGGAATTGAGTCATCCTTGGAAAAAAAAATATAAGGCATTTAAAGGAAAAATGGGTCATAAATTCAGGCAAATTCTGTGGATCCTTTGAGCCAGAAGTTAATTGAAGGGGTTTGGAAAACCTCAACGTCCCTAAGCTTCTCTTAATCCTGCTAGAGACAAGTCATGACTAAGAGAGGGCTGCTGTGTGCCTGGGGACCTGGGGACATGGTGATGAGCCTGGCACAGGAGCAGAGCTGCTTCCTCAGGGCTGCTGTTCTCCTTTGCCTGGGGAGATGGAAAGGACAGGACATCCCTGAGCTCTGCTGTGGCAGAAGCAAGAGGGGGACCGTGCCAGTGGCTGGGAGTGTCCTTCCTCCTGCTGTGCACTTCACACCTGAAAGGCCATTCCTGAACGTACTCAGCCCGACTCCAGTGAGATGTTATGATGCCTGAAGCAGTGCCCAAAAATGATCTTGACAGACAAAGAGGGGAGACTGACCAGCCCTTAGTTCCCTAAGCCTTCCTTTTTTCCCTTTTTGAAAATGGGGGCTATGCTTCCCCTTTTTCACTCAGTGGGAACTTGTCCAGACTGCCATGACTTCTCAGATATGATGGATAATGGCTCAGACACTTCATCCACCAGTGCCCTCAGGCCCTGTGGATGGATTTCATCAGGTCCCATGGACTTGTGAGCCTTCAGGTTCTTTAGATGTCTCAAACCTCATCTTCTCCTACTGTGGGTGGTTCTTTTTTCTCCCAGTCCCTGCCTTTGTCTGTGACTTGGGTGCTGTGGTAGGAGCACTCACTGCTGAAGACCAAAGCAGAAAAGCCACTGAGTACCTCAGCCTTGTGCATGCCCCAGGTAACCAGCTCTCCCATTTCCTCCCAGACAGGGCCCACATTTTCCCCAGTCTTCCTTCTATCCCCAGTGTACCAAGAGAAGATTTTCCTGTTGCTTTAATTCTATCAGCAGAACTCACACACACCCCAAAATGCAGCCACAGACCTCTAGCAGGCTGAAGCAGAGCTGATGAATACAAAATCACTGACAATGTAATTTTCCAAGAGCTCCCCTAAGGAGAATGAAACAACACAACTGTCTCCACTTTCGTCATTGCCAAGAGATCTCCTGAGACTTTGGCTTGCACATAAAGGCCATCAGACCGACTCTGAGCCCTGCCTCATTAAATCTGCCACCTGCACCCACCTCCTGGGTGTCAGTGTGACCCAGAAACACTGCCAGGTACCACACCCTGCCCCTTCTGAAATCACCTCCCATTGCTGTGTTTGTCACAAGCACAAAATACCACCCAGCAGGGAATCAACAGCACTCATCCCCCTCACTGCATCTGCATGCCAGTCCTGACCCACAGCTGTGCATCCCACCAGTGCTGGGGCAGGGAACCCACGTCTGGCTTGCAGCACCAATCCAACCTTGCTGTGATGCAAAGGTGTCCAGCTTGCTCCAACTCATCCCTGGGGCTGGAGAGCTTTGGAAAGCCCAAAATGCACCCAGCAGATGTTACCTCAGTGGGTGTCCCAGCCACCAGCTCTGCTCCTCTTCCAATCTTGGGCCAACACAATTGGTTCCAAAGTGATCTCATCCTAAATGTTCTCCCTGCTTGCAAAAAATCCTTTCTCTGAGGAGCTGGTATTAATTACTACAATCCAGCTGTGAAATGTGAGACTGAGCTACAGGAAACAGCTCCAAACCTGTCTGTCCATGGAAAAACCTGATGGTCACTGGGACACCCATGCTGGGCACTGGTGTGCTGCTGGATCTGTAGGTCATTAGCACTGGATGGTCAATCCTGAACTGCTTGCCAGCAGCAGCCAGGTTGCTATCTCAGAGATCAGGGTCATTCCAAATGCTGTGAAATAGGGAGAGAAATGCTTTTTCTGGAAGAATATTTACAATTCCCAGCACAGTCACTGCAGGTGCCTCATTGATTTACAGTGGGGCAGTGCTGGGGTGGGAGCAGGGCTGTTGGCACTGGGCAGTTTGGTGGGGAAAGCCACTGCTGGGAGGGCTGTGTCAGAGGGGAGTGGCTGCAGAGCTGGATAACTGTGCTGGCAAGGCCAGTCTGGCTGTACAAAGTTGGCACAGTGTGCTCTCCACCCACAGCCAGCTCAACTGGAGCCTCAAGGACACCTCTGGGCTCACCTCCACCTCTCTGTGCTTCAATGGCTATTGACAAACCTGGGACACTGGCTCAAATTTCCCAGAGCTCTTCAAAGCTCCTGACTGAAATAAATGGTGTTTTCACGGGAGCTCCTCTCTCAGTTTCAACTTTGTTCTCATTGAGCTGTGGGATTTATTTCCAGGTGGGCTCCTGGGCTAACCAGAGCAGGAGCTTTCTAAAAACTGCCAGCTCAGGTGTGCTTCAGCTGTAGCAGCCAATCCTACCAAAATCCAGCAGAGAGATTTCAACATCCAGAAATCTTTGACTCCCTGGGGACCTCTGCATCCATTTTTGCCTGCTACTGGACACAGACACATCTACTTTTCATAAGCAGTTCCCCACTGGTGAATGTCACTCTGGTTTTCCAGGGATGGGACAGGGCTGGGGGATTGCTGCATCACTGGAGAAGAGCCAGGGGTCATGGAGAGGCAGTGGAAGCAGAGCAGCCCAGCACTGGGACTGCTCAGCCCATCCTGCTGCTGGCATGCTTGGCATTTACCACACACCATGGGCTTCCCCTGTAAGCCACTCTTATAATACAGGCCAAATTATTGTCAGAGTATTAATTGCATAGCCCAGGCTGCTGTTTTCAAAGTGTGTACAGACATTTCTGGGGAAGGTGCATGAATTTAGTACAACTATAAATGACTCTACTAACAAACCCTATCCAATTACACACGCCAAAGGTAGATCACATAAACTTGGTTTAACCTGGCTTGGGAAAGCCCTCTAATTACCTGGCCTTCAATCAATGCTCTGACATGAATACACAGAAATCTGCTACGTGGTCACTGCAAGCAAAAATAACTGGAGCCTGTCAATTAAGGGCTTCTTTTTAAAATTACATTTGTGTTTCTACGAGTCAGACTGCAAAGTGTCAAGTTTTCAGAGGACAGCTGGAGAGCTGTGAAAGGTTTTTAATGGACAAAGTGCTTTTAGCTGTTAACAGTAATTATCTAGCACTTCCAAAATGCTTTTCACCAGAGAGCTCCATGTGCCTTGCAAATGATGTCTCCTGAAAGATAACACAGAGCAGGAAAATGAGCTCTGCAACAGCCATTAAGCTGAGTCACAGAAAGATGCAGTGAGTTGGATATGGTCACCCAGAGTCAGAGCTGCTGCAGGAGGGCTCCAGCACAGAGCTCTCATCCAGAGGCCACCAGCAGCCTTTGCTGGAAGCTTGTGTGAGATGGAGATAAAGAGCAAAGACAGATTTGTCTTCTGCACTTAATTCTGCTGCATCCTGATGAATTCTGCTGCTGTACCGAGCTCTGAAGTCACTGTGTGACTGTGAATGAGTGGAGAGCCAGCCAGCACCAGGGGAGAGAGCTCTCCCAGCCACGCCCCTTCCAGACGTCCTCCCTCTGCCCCAGCCTCTTCCCATCCTGCCAGGAGCATTTCCAGCCTCAACTGGAGCCTCAAGGTGGGTTTTGCCATTTGCACCACCATGTCAGAGGGACTGAGGCAGATTTCTCTGACCTCTCTGCATGCTGGAGACCAGAGCAGAGGACACGGACACCCCTCAGAGCAGTCCCTCCCAGCCCTCCCACTCAGAATCAGACCTTATCATCATACCTTTGCTTAAGGGGGAGCTTCCCAGCCCTTTTTTCCTCCTCTTCCAACCTCCTGCGAGCTTCCTCCAGCTGGGTGAGAGGGTTGGGGGCAGGGTTGGGTGGCATGGTAGGATCTTGAATGAAGGGGTGGGAAGGCTGGACGACGTTGCGGAGCTGGGCGCTGACCCACGGGTGCACGGTCACAGGGCGCTCGATGGACAGGGGCCGGACCACGTCGTGGGACAGCTGCTTCTTAGCACCTGAAGAGCTACACACAAACACAAAGGTTTTGCATGGAGCACTGAGATGCTCTGCACAGGCACACAGTCATTCCCAGATGGACCTGCTGCTGGACACAGGCACCACCTGGAAGCTCCTCACAGCAGGGCTTTCAAGGGAGAGGGGTGCAACACCAAAATCTAAAGAAGATTTTGAGCAAGTCCTGAGACATCAGGGTGAGCAGCCCAACCCTGAAACAAACCTCACAGATAAATGTGAGGGCTCCCATCAATCCCATACATAAAGATGAACTCAGGAAAAGGCAGCTTGATCTTTTCTGGCATTCTCCCACAGGATGCCCTCCCCTGCCTACCAGTGCCATGTTATCCACCTTGGAACCACAGCAGCAATTTCTAAGATTCCCCTGGGGCTGCAACCTCCTGCCATGGCCACAAGTTATCCCTCAGAAACAACAGCCCTCATAGTCCCTGAGTAATCCTCAGTCTCCCAAGGGTCTAAACCCTTGTGTGGTGGATTCTTGCCTTCCCAAGATGTCTGGGAGGAAGGCAGCCTGCTGACACATCTCCCTCGTGCAGGGGATGCAATACAAGAGTGTGGTTATCCCTTGCTCTGCCAGCCCTTACCCATGGTTTGTTTTCTTATGCCTGCTGATCTCCTTCTCTCCTTCTATGATCCACTGAAGGATCTTCTGGTTTTTCTCCACGTCTTCAGGAGATCCTGGCATCTCATAGTTGGCACCATCACTTTTCCCTGAATCGGTCTTCTTAACATTCCTTTTTGAGAGCAGACTTGCTTTCCCACTGCAAGAACAAAGCTTGGGACATTAGTGCTTTTGCTTATGCCAACCACCAGAGGGGCAGAGGATGGACACATCTATCTCCAGACATGGACACATCTATCTCCAGACATGGACACATCTATCTGCAGACACTTTCCACAGCTCCCTGCTATACCAAAGCTCAAACCACCTATGCCACAGTTCAGGCTAAGAGTAAGACTACCTAGACCTGGGCACAGCAGCTTCTCTGCCCAACAACCTGTGGAGAGAGGAAGGTTCTCCTCTGGCCAAATGAGCCATGGCAAGATCTCCTGCCATGAGAAGGGTTGTGTTAAATCCTCAGCTCTTTGCTCAGAGCAGGAGGCTATCCATTGTCTCTCCATGCCTGACCACTGCTTGAAACATGGGTCCTTCCTATCACCCACAAATTCCCTGATACCCCAAACCCTGACTTGCCATGCCCAGAGTTTGCTTCTCACCCTCAACTGAAGGAGGTTTCACCTCATGGTGGAAGATCCATCCTAGCAGGGTGGGCTGCCTCCCAGGAGGAAGCCCAGCCACCTCAACCACCATAGCCAGAGGGATGCCAGGCAGTAGCCAACACTCTGGCTACACCTGTGGCTGCAGCAAAGGCTCCTGAAAGAACACCATGGCACACATGGCCATGTGCCCAGCCAAGCAGCCCCATGCTCAGGAGGCCATGCAGAATTCCCCTGGGCTGGCCTGTCATTCCACAAGACTCCCACTGTCCTAATCATCCACTTGCTTTACTGCACAGGACCTCGCTCCTGCACGTTCACTAACACACAGAAAAACAACCTGAACACCACAGAGGAGCAGTAGTCCCTCAGATAGCTTTGCTGATTTTTTTTTGAAAAAGCCTGGGGAGGAATTGCTGCAGATCTACAAAGGCAGGGCAAGCTGACAACTTCTCTGCTTCTCCCAACATGAGGACTACTGGGTATCAAATGCAACTCTGCAGCATCAGGTTCAGTACAAACAAAATAACGCTGCTTTCTGCAGGTTGTCACTGACCCACAGACACAGTCATGGGGGGCTGGGGGAACAGCACACCAGCTGGGTTCAACAAAGAGTGAGAGAAGCCACCACAAGAGACTGCTGGCTGCCAAACAAGACCATTTGGATGTAAATCCTTGTCTTGTGAAGCTTCTAATTCAGGGGCTGCCAGGAACTGGGAGTTTGTGCCAGAGGAAGGACAGCTCTGAGTGTGTCCTTTAAAAATCTCATTAAATATGTGCTGTAGCTGCTGCTAGAAGGAAATCTTGTATCTAGATGGGGCTTTGGGTTGGCCCAGTATGGCCATGCTCATCTCTATTGAAGCAACAACCCTTTCCCCATACAAACATGGAGGATTCAAGTGCCTCTCCCTCCTGAAGAGCAGTTTGCTTTGGCTGCTCTGCATTCTGCCTCCCTCCTGCCACCCCAGAAAGCTGATCCTGACTGCTGCAGACCCAGCCAGCCTGCCTTCACTAACTGTCCCACCCCTGGCACACTGCAAAGAAACATCCCAAAGCCTCAGCCCAGGGGAGCCAGACACACTCAGGGTGAGCACAGCTTTCCCCTGTGGCTGCTCCATCCCCATCCCACACCGTGGTCAGCCCAAGCTGCACTCCCACCTTTGCAGTCACCCAGCAACAGGACCAGCAAAACCTGCCACAGAAAAGGAGCTCCCCCCTCTGCCTGCAGCATGGAAGGGATGGAGGAATTCAAATGGCCAAGGAAAGACAGGCAACAGCCTGCAATGCAGCCAAATGGCTTTTCTGGGCAGAGGCTGCCCTACCCTAGAGAACAATCCCTTGGGACTGGCTGCAAAGGCAGCACTGCAGGGTCCACTGCTTTGTTAGGAAGAGAAAGGAGCCCTTCTGGTGAATGGGTTCACCTTGCAACAAATAAAGTGGGGGTTTTTGTCCTCTCATAAACACCTTAAGGGACCTATTTCTATTACCCAGACCTCGAGACACAGCCCCAACATACAACTCCTGGTGCATAGAGAAGTAGACCAGCACCTGCAATTTCTAAGCATCTCCACTGCTTTAAGGAGCAGAAAATCTATTTTAGAACCAACACCAATAAAAATTCTGGTTAGAGGGTGTCTTTCAGTACCAGATCTCAGAGATAAAAAGGACTCTATAAAGGTTATCAAGGGTGTATCCATTCCTGAAGAGGAAGAGCCCTCAAATGACATCCCAGCATAAGTTCTCACAGGAAAAGACTGAACTGCTGTTTCCTTTTCCCTGACATGCTACAGCCTGTTTATGATGGAAGAGCTTCCTACAGAAGTCATGGCTTTGGGAATCCCATTGGGTGTTCTTGACTCACCTGTAGCCTAAAGAGTCCATGGGGACAGGGGGCATGCCCAAGTTTTCACTGTAGTTTCGTGACTTTGTTGCATAGTTATGTGAATCTACATTCCAAGCAAAGCTGTTCTGCACTCGCTGCGTGGCCTCAGCCTCGATCTGCTCTTTTGGTTTCATCATGCTGTGGTGATGGATGTGGTGGTAGACATGTTTATGGTGGTATAAGTTAGCTGCATCCAGTTTCATTCCTGATTTTATTGCGTGCTTGCCATGCCCTGGAGGAATTGTTCCTAGTGTCCCTGACAGCTTTCCTAAGTGGCCACTTTCTGGGGACCGTGGCTTAGGAGAGTGACGGCCAGGTCCTGGGGACTGGCAGCCTGGAGTTTTCATCACACGCTGCACGTGTTCATCCAGGATGCTTTCGGGGTTTTCTTCATGGGCATCTCTCATCTGCATCCCAGCACAGCCCATCTCAGCATAACGAGGAGCAAAGTGATGGAAGGCTTGGGCAGAAGGCATCTTGTGGCTCATGACTGAGGGACCAGAAGAGATATCTGCATCCTCACCTTCTTCTTCCTGCAAGAAACACAGGGACAATCAGAGAATGACAGCAGAGTGGTGGAAGGGGTCCCTAGTCCCACCTTCTGCTTGCAGCAGCACTGCTGCTAACCCTTAGGCCAGGCCTGGTTTAGTCCAGTCAGATCTTGAAAACCTTTGAGATGATGGAGATCCACTATCCCTCTGGAGATCTGTCCCAGACTGACAGGAAATTCCTAATGCTCAAGCCAAGCCTGTGCAGCCTGGGTGCCATTGAGCAGAGCAGCTCATGTCTCTGTATCTGCTTCTTGAGCCATCATTAGCAATGTTCTCCACACACCACCCAAGGAGCTCTGCCAGGCAGCCCACACATCACAACCAGGCTTACAAACACAGCTGACAAGCCTAACGACTCAACTGGAGCAGGCACAGCCTTACTCCAAGTCCCTTGAAGGTGGATCTGCAACAACCAGCAGCAGAAACATAACTTACCACAGTGTACCTTCAGCTTCCTACGTGCCTTTGGTAAGGCACTGCTTCAAAGCCCATCAGATAAAGCCCAGAGCTACAGGATATGCAGCAAATCAGTTCTGAGTCAGGTGAGACCAGGGGGCTTTTCTCACCCAAATGACTGTTTCACAAGGCAAAGCCAAGAGAAGGCTTGCAACAGGAGGGAGCAAGTGAAGGTCGACAGCTGCATGAATGGTTTTGGAAATCAAACATTGATTTCTCCCGGGCATGCTAAGGCTGGAGTGAAACACTTCGTGCAGATAAAGAAATGGGTTGGAACTAACTGCTTGTTCTTGCAGCTCACACTAGGACATGCTGTTAGTGACTCTTAAGTCCTTGCCAGGAAGAATTAAACTCCTCCATGCTGACAGCCACAGTTTTGATGCTGACGAACTACTTTACGCTCCAACATAAACTCAGGTATTTATGAAGTTTCTTTATTGGAAGTCAGGATTCCTATTTGTTTTAATTACATAAGCAGGATTCCAGTGAGTCCTTTAATCCTTCTCTTTTCCTCCTTTGGCACAGTAAAGAAATCAGTTGCAGCACAGGGTATCTCTGCCCTGCCAGATAAATGCACCTATTGGAAAACACTGACTCCCATCAGCTTTGCCTGTCAGATGCCATCATCCACCACTTGCTAACCAGCTTCAAAGTCTCAGCTGCCAACCACACAGCAAGAAAGCAAATAACAGACTTCCTCCCAGTGTCACACCTGGGGGTTCAGGCCTGAAGCAGGGACAATGCCAGGCTTTCAAAGTGCCAAAGGCGCGGGCGCTGTAAGCCTGGGGATGTGACACGATGCTGGTGTCTGGAGGGGACACAGCACTTACAGATCACTCTGAAGAGCTTCAGAGGCACCTTTCATCTACAGCCACAGGCCACAGCTCGCCAGCCACCAGCCCTGGGCACCGAGCTCAGGGACAAGGCATGGTGAGGGATGTGCTGACTACATCCCTGCCACTGAGGAGAGCATTTATTAGCAGTTTGTGATACCCAGTGATACCCTCAGCACGTGGGAGGCTTTAGGAGCTGGTACCTCCCAGGTTTAAACACCAACTGATGTGCAGGGCAGGACCTGACCCTGGCACAGATCCCTGAGGAATGGCAGCATGTCCTTTCTGCTCAGCCCAGAGCTCTGGCAGTGCTGTCACACCTGAGCAGGGTGGCATGGGAGTGAGAACCTAGGCTGGTCCACCCAAATGGGTGCCTGGGATTTGGGAAATCCTCTGGCTGCCTAGAACTCTGCTTTGCAGGTAATGTGGACTTTTGTTTCAAGACTGAGATCAGGATGGGCTAAGGGGAGAAAAGGCTCTCTCAGTTCATGTTAGCTCAGCTCATCTGTGTCACTGAGCAGATCTGGACCCCAAGCAGGACCACAGGCAGGAGCAGTTGCTCCTGGGGTGGGTCTGTGGGGACCTGCCTTACCACCCTCAGCACTGGCCTCAAACTCACATCAAATAGGAACACCCCAAGAGTGACACAACAGCAGGGAATGAAGGAATTGGGGTGCTTATCCCAACCTGCTGTCTATCCTTGAGCAGGGCAAAGGTTTGAGTCAAGGCTGTAGGAACCAATTCTCCTGAATCTTTTCACTGTGCTCACACTGCAGTGAAAAAAACAACACACGTGGTGTGGGCTCTGGGGCTGTGTTTTGGGACCTTGCTGTGGAGAGCTGGGCAAGGCCTGGCAATGAGGTGGGCAAGGCCTGGAAATGAGCCTGGTGGAGATCTGGGCATAGCTAGACAGTGAGTGAGCAAGATCTGGCAATGGGCAAAGCCTGGCAGTGATGCTGGCACAGCCTGGCAGTGATGCTGGCACAGCCTGGCAGTGATGTTGGCACAGCCTGGCAGTGGTGCTGGCACAGCCTGGCAGTGACCCAGCACACCCTGGCAGTGATCCTGGCACAGCTGGACAGTGACCCTGGCACAGTCTGGCAGTGATG
>VZRH01001157.1:28486-73746 GCA_013397555.1 Urocynchramus pylzowi
CCTGGCAGTGATGTTGGCACAGCCTGGCAGCGGCCCGGGAGCCCCGCTGGATGCCGTCACCACTAGATGGTGCTTTGCTGACACGCTATTGTCACACAGCTCCTCCAGCAGCTCCCGCAGCCGCAGCCAGGGCTGCAGCTCCAACTTTGCTGACTGCTGAGCTATTTTTACTCCCCAGCAGGGCTGGGGGTGCCCTTCCCTTTGAACGAGGAGCCGAGAGCGGCACTGATGAGCCACAGGCGGGCGATGCCTCGCTGGAAACCCCCTCCTCTGCCTCCCCCCGGCCCACCCATCAGGCTGCTGCTGCTTGGGAAGGGAAACAGCTCTGCTAAGCACCAGAGCCTCTTCGATCATCATGCAAATGATCTCCCTCTCTAGTCAGGCAATGTTTCATATTCAAATACTGAGAATCTCACCGGTGGCTTTGCTTTCCCCTGGCTTTTTATCCATTTGTTCAGTTCAGAGTGATCTGTATGATCCAATACTGATCTCTGTGACAGCAGATTCCATTCATGGACACGAGGCTGAAGTGTCTCAAAAACTAGTATGGGAACATGCACATCCTCTAATCCTCTGCCACGTTTCTCAGAATAATTAGTGAATTCAGCACTTGCTTTTTTGTAAAGCAGAAACTTGACAGTCTTTTCAGTAAAAGGCATTTGGCTTCAAATCAGATGCCTCCTCTCAATGTTACTGCATGATGTGGCTTTGAAAGGGAACCTGCAGGCTGCTCGTTAGGGGGGAGAAAAATTCTTTTCCCCTGGCTTTTGCAAAATATTTGCAGCTTCTCTGTTAGGTTGGTAACTGCTCAGTGTGACTAATGCTCCTGCTTCTCCCTGTGCAGCTGTGCAGTGAGCCATGCAGACCTGGGAAGAGGTTACCCTGCAGCCCTGGTGTTCAGGTCACAGAAAAAAGCCCTGTGATCTATCAGGATTCCAGTTCTCCCTCTTGCTGATACCAGCAGCTCCTGCACCTTGAGTGCTGACCTAAAAAAGCTACAATTGCTTACTCTGAGTTTTTCCTGAATGGCTAATGCCAGATGCCAGTCAGTCAATGAAATACATTCTGGAGACAGCAAAGAGGTTTAATATATAGCATTAGTGGGAGTCCTGGGTTTAAAAATAGATTAAGTCACACAAAAATGTGTTTAAACAGACTTAAATATATTCTCTGGCACATAGGTATTTGCTGATTTTATGGTATTGCTACTGGCAGCTTCTTCAAGGAGACAGAGGGCTGGGATAATGTAATTTAGTACAGGTGGGGGCTGCAATGGAGCCATGGGAGGAGGAGGAGGAGGAGGAGGAGGAGGAGGAGGAGGAGGAGGAGGAGGAGGAGGAGGAGGAGGAGGAGGAGGAGGAGGAGGAGGAGGAGGAGGAGGAGGAGGAGGAAGAGGAAGTGGAAGTGTGTTCTAGGACTATGTTAGCAGAAAATGCTGCTGATTACACTGTCTTTGTCTAGAAAGCAACAGTCACCAGACAGGAGAACAGCGCAATTCCAGAAGAACAGGAATCTAATCCCAAAACAGCACCTGGCTGGCCTTTTCTGGCTGGATGCAGAGGTGTAGGGAGTTTGCTGGAAAACACCTGGAGATGGATGAGACCTTACAGATCCTTCTGCCTTCCTCTGTTCTCTGCATTTGAAATGCAGATGCAGTTTAAAGCCTACACTACAACCTACAGCTTTTTCCTGTTCAAAGAGCTACTAGATGAGCATTTTAAAATACTCCAACGGGGCTGAAGGTTCTTTCCTGGAACCACAGAAGCTCAACCTCCCCAAAAGCACAGAGCCAGCTGAGCCAGGCACCAACATCTCTGCTTTAAGGGAGGGCTGCAGGTTACAGAGCAGGTTACACTGATCTGGTGATGTTCAGTAACACCATGGTGTCCTCTGGGATCTCTTCTCTATCCCCACCACAAGATATGCAGGTGCCCATGAGATGCAGTGTCTCAGAAGAAAAGCTGTGGTGTGAACCCTGCTGAACAGGGGTCTCACACAGGGAATTCCAGATGACCAGGACCTCACTCTCTCCCTCTTGGAGCTTGTTGTGGAGCTAAAGGCCTTGCACATTTCCCATGGTTCATCTAACAAATCCTCAGGGTCTGGGCCCCAGCAGTAGCAGGGCTCACAGCACTCAGTGCCACTGGTTAGTGTCCCAGTGGAGTCAGTGTGTTTATCTGCCCAGGAGAGTTTTTCAATGCCACACCTGACCACTTTCAAAATTTCTAGGGTGTGCTAGGCACTGATGGGCAGAACCCTTTTGGTTGTGGTAGAAATGGCCTGATAGCAGACACAAACACCCCCAAGCATAACATCATCTGTCATCTGGTTACCGTTTGTAGGGGAAACAAGAGATCACACAAAACCTCCTATGGGAAGGTGAACCCCTCTTACACAGTCCCCAGGGACTGCTCACAAACTCAGGAGACCAGGGTACCAGAGAAAGTGATGGAGAGCAGCCACAGCCCCTGAGTGATGGCAGAAGTGGGCACTGCTGTGCCATGGCTGGTATTTTCCACGGGGAGGGAGCACTGGTGCTCACAGAGCCCTGCATGGATGGGAGACCAGCATCGTGGAAGCTGCAGGGGCTACAGGAGCCTCCAGGAGCCCTGTGCCACTGATGCCCACGGCAGTGGAGCAGGGAACTGGCCACCCCAGCTGCTTGCACAGCAGCTAAAGCTCCCTGTGGTGCAGGGTACTCAGAGTGCCAGGCTGGCAGAGGAGATAAGAAGACCACTGACCGCTCGGACGCGTTTAAGGCGCTCCTCTAACTTCTCCTCTGCTTCACGTTCCTTCTGTACTTCCTCCAAACGGTTGATCAGCTCTGCAGCAAACTTCTCTGGCTCCACGTGGATATCCTTTGGCATTCGGTAGGTACGCTGCAGGGAGAACACAGCACGGCTCAGCAAAGCATGAATGGAAAACCCCACGTTTCTCTGGGAGCCTTTGATAACTGGAAATGCCGGTCGTTCCGCTGGGAGCTGGGGGAGGACAGGCTGGCAGGCACTCAGGTGCACCTCAGGACCTGGGGGCTTGGAAGCTGAGCCACCACCTCCACGAGCTCCCCAGCTGGCACCAGCTCCACACACCACCCCATCTAAGGGAAAGGTTTTCTGGAGCTGCAATTCAGAAAGCTCTTTTTGGCACCAAATTCCACTCAGGGATGGAAGTGCTTGCTTTTCTCCCAGTGGTCAACAGGAATATCCTGGTCTGAAAGGCTGGCAAAAGGATGTACAGTCCTTTCAACCTCTCAAACCTCCTGTTTATAGCAGCTATGCTTTCAGTTTGGTAGAAGGGAGGACTCCGGTGCACACTTACTCAGATTATTGCAGGAGGATCAGTGTGTGCCAGTCAATCTCTGCAAATCTAGCCCACAGCCCAAAGTCCCAATTCCCACAAAGCATCCTCTCCTGCTGGAGGATCCTACAGTATTGCATCTCAGCTTTTCAGAGCTCTGCAATGCTTTATCAATACAGCACTCTTACAAGCACAGAGGTGCTATTTTTTTACCTGCTCTGGGTGAATAAATGAATATTTATGGCAGTTCAAGGACATTCTTGATTCCTTATGCTGAGTTACTTTGTCCCTAAATTCCTGGGTTCTAGGATAAGTCTGTGCTGATAGCTGCTGCATTTCCCCCCTCATTTTATTCTTTCTGTATTATTTCTTTTAAATAGTAAAAAAAAAGTTAAATGATGCAGCAGAGATAAAAATTTAATTTGGAGGAAAAATAGTTGTAAATTCAACAGCATAAAACTCTGCATTCAAATATTTCTATACTAACATGAGAGAAATATACACTCTATAGGACCAGAGACAAAATTAAATGTGAAGATGCGAGATAATTCAGAGCAAAAGAACAAATGCAGCATCAGAAGCAGACACTGAGCTTGAAAACTTTCAAGGAGGATGAGAGACCACCTGAATTTATCCCAGGCCAGCCAGAAGATCAAAGCAGAACACTAAAATGCTGCTTTGCCTCAAAACCTGACAAAAGTATGCAAATCACATTGGCTTTTCTGTGTCTGCCAGCTGGAAGGCAGGGAAGAAAACCAGAGGCAGCAAGAACCCACTGATGGCACTGAGGAGCTGAAGACTTTTTCATGACACCCCAGTTGGGTTGCAGAGGTCCCAGTTAAAGCACTGCTTGTTTTGTTTGCCAAGAGGGATGGGTCTTCCTGAGCCTGCCAGCAAATCCCAATCCCACTGACCCATCCGAGCTGGGAACAGCCCCATCCAACCATTCCCTTCATCCTTGCAGACACTGGAGAGGGCACAACATGTGGGAGGTGATGTCACCACCCTGGGATGACATCTTTAGTGCCACCAGGACCTCCAGCCCTGAGAACCAAAGGTCTGTATCACAAAAAGCTAAACTGCAAAAAAAAGATTTTAATCAACAAAAATTATGTTCAGTCTGGAAATATTGGTAGAGGGGCCAAAGTAGCACATTTCATCTTCGTGTAGTCCAGAAATGGGCTCCAGATTGCTCCAGCACAGGGGAAGATGTGGCAGAGCTGGTTCCTGCTCTGTTACTCCCTGAGGAGCTTCTCAGGATGTCTCCCTGTTCCCCTGTATAGCCCTGGGAAGCACTTCTGGCTAAGGGATCCTGTTTCCTTCAGAAACCCCAATCCCGTGACCACCACCACCACCCTTCCTCGTGAGGCCACAGCAGCAATTCCCAAGGAGGGAATTCTCTCCCTTGCCTGACAAGTCCCAACCTGCTGGGTGATGTGCTCCCTCCCTCCTGCCACCTCAGGATGCCAACTCTCCCTGAGGTTGTTTATGGATGGCACCACCAAGCCCTGCTCCGTTAAGACACTTAATGAGCCTAATAAGAGGCAGCTCAGAGCTCAGCACTTACAGTCTTGGGTCTCCCTGGTGCAGCTACCACAGACAAGCACAACTAGGAAAGAATTACCCTTTGTTTTCCTAGCCTTTGATGCAGGGCAGCACCCCAAAGTCTCTCCTGAACCTGTGGTAGCAGTGGGTGTGAGGGCTCAAGTTTGCTAACCTGAGTGTCCCAGTCCTGTCACTATGAGGTGGTTCCCTGCAGGCCCAACAATGCTGAGGATCTGAAGGTATCTGGAATCACTGCTGTATCCAGGGAACTCAAAATAAGGTGATTCTGGGTCTTTTACAACTAATACCTCAGCATGATTATCCACAGTCTCTCGAAGTCTGGAGGTGACTGAAGCTCAACTACAGAAATGACAATAACCAAACCCAAGAATCTTTAGGATGAACTTGTTTTCTTCTCTCTTTGAAAAACTGTTGCATCTGCAAAACTCACTGCCCTGTCCCTGGAGCTTCCCACTCAGCACAACAGCTTGCAGAGGGCCTCAGCAGCCTGTATGAGGGTGCAAGATGCAGCCCCCTCTGCAAGGGTCTCCCTGAGCATCCAAGATCTGTGCAACTGAAACAAACCTCACTTCACCCCATGGATACCAGCTGCACACACCCTGGGCTGTCCTGGTGGGTACCTGTAAGGGTAACTTGAGCTGCTGAGCAGGATGATGCTCTGAACATCACCATGGCTCTGACTTTATTCCTAGCTCAAAGGATGAGCTACACAGACTCCCCCAAAATGAATAGTATTGCAGAATAATGAATGCAAATTCCCTGTGCTGAAACAATACAGATAACTGCTGAGGGCTCTCTCTGCCTCCCTAGACAGCAAACATGGATTGCACTGACCTGGTTCAAAAGACTTAAGACAACAAAGTGTTTGAAGCCTTTATCAAATGAGGGGCCTGACTTCAGAAGGGATACAGGGGAAATATGCTCCATCAAAGACCAGCCAGGCTGAGCCTGTACCCAGAGCAGGATCCTTCAGGACTTCAGGATTTTGAACCTGCCCCCAGCTTCCCATGGGCGTACAGAGTCCTGCCAAGGGAGTTGTAAATAAGCTGCTTATTGTTCTGAAATCAGAAGGGCTCCAAATGCCTTTGATCCAAGTAAAGGGTGCAGCACTGTCCAAGAGCTGGCTGGTTTTTGAGGATCCAGCCCTTCAGTCTGGATCGGAATGAGGTCTCTGGGCATTCTACAGAAACAATTCAGAAAGGAAGTGCTTCATTTTAAAGTACTGTTTAGTCTAATGTTTTATTTAATTACCTATCTACTTTTATTTAATGGCACTAGTTAGATAGTGCCAGTGCAGAACCAAACCATGGGGAGTTGGGGAGGCTGCAGAGGACAACAGACGAGGCTGAATGCCAGGTGGATTGGGAAAAACAGAAATTGCTTGACCTGGTCTAGATGGAGCAATCTTTCCTTTTGACAGCTCTGAAGAAAGATTTCTTGGGGTATCTATCACTAGAATATTGTCCTTGACACATGAAGTGTCTGAAGTTCTGGTACCTTTGTGAGGAAGCAGCCTGCTAAGAACATATGAGACACAAGCTCTCCAGTAGCTCCTAGGCAGCTCTCATGTTTTCTCCTTTTCTTGGAACTGATGGAGTGGGAATTCCATGGATTTTGCTCCATGAGGCAGATGCAGCTCTTGGGTTTTGATGTATTTCACCTTCCCTGAGAAGCAGAGGTTTAAGGACCAAGCTGCACATCAGAATACACCAGCATCTGAAACGTGAGAAGGCTGAAAGGGAAGAATCTCACTGCAGTCTGCAGGTTCCCCTTGGGAAGCATCAGCCTCAACTGCTCTAAGATGAAACAGGAAGTTTTTCAACATGACACTGGGTAGAGGTTCGCTAAGCACCTCCAGGGATCTGTGGTTTGGGCTGAACTGTTTCTGACAGATGTGACTGGGCCAAAGAATTCTGTGCTGGTAAATTTCCCTCTTCTACAAGAGGTTTGATGCCTCCATGATGCCTGAGGGGCTGTTGTTAGATCACAAGTCAGTCTTGGAAATGAAAGGAAGATGACAGGCTAGAGAAGCCAAGAGAAAAGAACTTCTGAACCTCCATGTTTCTTAGATTAACGCATTCCTCTGTGACATAAATTTTTAACGGATAAATGGTGTTTCCATACCAGAAGCACTAGTGGCAGAGCTCACAGATAGCTGGATTTCAGCATCCAGTTTAGCAGCATTCAGGGATTAGCAAGGAGTCCTGCTGTGGCAAGGCGTTTGAGGAAAACGGCATAAAACAGCCGATGGGAATTCCGAGCAGGTTCCCAACTCACAGGAGCATAAAGCTCATTTAGCTGCAGTTATCCAGGCAGCACGAGACCAGGCTCTTCCTGTGCACTCCTCACTTGTACAGCACAGCACAGTGGTCACTCACAACCTTCTGTTCTACTCAGGAACACCGTAGAAGCCATCCTGCAGCACCCTTGATTGTGCGGCAGGACAGGAGAGCTCCCGCCCCATGACCAAGCTACAGCAAGAACATCACAAAATGGACTCTTTATGCACTTAAACAAACCAACCAAACACCAAGTCTTAATGCTTGAGGTTGGATTTTTCTGAATCTGGATTTTTTTTGCTGTGGAAAAGAAGGATCTCCCATCCTCTCCTGGGAACAGATGAATGCCAGAGCCAGGTACAGCCCTGCGCGCTCTGGGCTTTCTCCCTTTCTTTGAGAACTTGCTTGCTCTTTCCTTCCTTGGTGCTCCAAGACTCTGCTCAAATCCAAGAGAGAGATGGAAAACCACATGAAAGCAACACTCACTCTCTGTGTAATGTGTTCCTGCCAGAGGCACAAACCAGAAGTCTCCCTGCTTGCTGGAGATCCTCCCCCACTGCATTCCTGGGCAGAGCGCCACTTCACAGAACACAACTTTTCCAAACTTAGAGCATTGGTGACTGGCTAAGTGTGGAAGATGTGAGCTGCTAAGTGTGGAAGATGCAGATCAGGGCCATCCATACATGTCCTGCTGCTAAAGAGGGTGTTCCACATAGCTAGCACACGCTGTCACTACTTGGAGGCAGCACGGCTGCTGGGACCAGCGGGCAGCCTCCTCTGAACATATAATCACTGCAGTTTATAGCTTCTGGACTTAACTACAAGTGCTGCTATTAAAAGCAATATAAGTCCTTTCAGAATTTTGCATAATAGCCCCATAACTCATTTGTCAGGGAACGGGAAGGTCTGTAAAGGACTTCTGAAATGACTTTCGGAAGTAGGAGGTTCCCTATTATCAGTAGGAAAACATGCTGTGCATTCTGCAGGCACTATCAGCATGGACTCTGGCTATGCTGCAGATAGGAGTCCATAAAGACCTTCACTCAAAGGTTGTGATTTCATCACTGCCACACGTTCGGAAGCAGCTAACCCCAGGTCCAGCCTGATTCAGCCACGGCTCTGGGATAGCCCAGCCACTGGCTTCGGAAAGCAACACTTGAAGAAACATTTCCATGGCTCCTTGCTAATTTGGGCTGTTTAATTCAAAGAGTGTGCAGTTAGAGCTGAATTTTAAAGAGTAACTTTATAACATTTCACACTGGTGTTGTCAAAACACATTGTCTAATTACCTTCTCCTTTCTTGGCTGATTGATAAGAGAGGGCAGAACAGTGCCTCTCTGAAGTCGATGCCAATTCTGTGTCAGTAATTGGCTGGCAGGAGGTGCCAGAGTGTCTGAACTAAACTTTTATTCCCTGGAGAAAGACTAGAACTAACCCAACTTCTCAGTCCTCGGCTCCCATATAAATATGTGTCAAGATGCCTTTTCCCCTGGGACTTACAATTACAGTGGAGAACCTAATGGGAACAGTGGATGTTTCACAAAAAAATCCTTGTGAAGCGTCTGTGTGTAGTTTAGGAGGAATATGTAATTCTAAAAGACTGTGTAGGTAAGTAGGATAATATAAAAATTTATAAGCAGCAGGTGGGCAATTGAAACCCTGTTTTTTACCCCATTTTTAAAGATGGTTTCCAAAAGGGTCGATAAAATTTAATGCTAAGTAAAACTAATTAGCCTGCAAGGAACTGCTGCTGGAATGACACTTATTCAGTTCAACAAAAGAAATGTTTGGCAGATGGAAGTTCGTTAAAGTAGAGCTCACTATACATATTTAATGCTCCATACTCTGAGTTTATAACCTGCAGTTCATCGAGGCATTGCCAGTGCACACCATCAACAGAAAGCCACTATTATTTTTATCCAAAAGGTAAAGCCACTGACAAGCTTTGAAGTCAGAGAATATTCAGTCAGTAGTTCCCACTGTTGGGGAACAGCAACAACAATAACAACAAAAAATAAAGGCCAAGCTTTCAAACTTCAACTCTAACAAAGCCATGCTTACAGTAAAAACGGCATCAAGTGAAATAAAAAGGCACCCAGCCAGCCTTTTCAACAGCAACCACACTGTGAAAGCAACTGTGTGAAAAGAGAGGTGACTGAGCTAGGATGGCTATGAGCGTCTGCAGCCAGGGCTTTTATTGTCAACCCAGTGATCAAAGCACAGGAGACCCTCTTAAATCTAAGGAAAATAATCTAATTTAAAAGGCAAAACAAAGAGTGGTGGTTTTGGTGTGGATTTTTTTTCTTTTAAATCAGATTAAAACAAGGGTGTATTTCTGCTGGTATTGTGCTGCTTTGAGCCGGCAGGATGGGAACAGCTGCGTCAAGTTTGAAGGCACTTCTGGAAAAAACAGATGGAGGCTTTTTCTCTCCCTATTTGATTTGTGCTGGAGTCCAGCTGTCCAAAGGGGAAAGAAGCACCTTTATTCCCTACTAGATATTAAATGTCACCTGTAACTTCTCAGAAAAAGAAAACAATAATAAGCAGAGCTGCAGATGGTGATGCAGAGCCCCTAGCAGTTGTGCTCAACTTCCAAAGGCTGTTTGCTTACCTGAAGCAACCAAAGAGACAGTGTCAGATAAATGAAATACTTACTCCTGCACCTTTTTTTTTTTTCTCCTGTCTTGTGTCCCCAGGTCAGCTTTGCTGAGTCCTTGGGAACAGGTTACAGCTCCTTTGGCTGCTCAGTGCAGAAATACTGCTGGGGACCATTGCACTTCTCCCCAGCTGACCTTGGCTGAGAGCTGTATCAGCCTCCATGTCCAACAGCCTCCCACACCTTCCACAAACACCTCCAGCTCACCCGAGGGCATGGAACTGCTTGCAGATAAACGCCAGCCAGTGCTTCCATTCTCATCCAGGAGAAACAATCAGCTACTGACTGAATGGTTAAGAAAAAGTCTGTGTTTTGGGCAGCCCGGAATGGTGAGTTCAGCAGAGGGCTCCAAGCCTTTTCTTAGCACAATGTATGTCATCTTGAAGTACCCCCAAAGCGAATACAGCACTAAGGGGGATTAAACTCAAGCACAAGCAGAGCAACTGTCTGCTAGAGATCTCACATATTTTGCATATTTACCCTGGGAAGGAGATAGTGCTACTTACAGGAATGTGAGGTAGTGGCACGCGTCCATTTGCTTTGGCACTTTCTTGCATCTCTCTGCGATGCTGCTTTCGGAGTCTGTACGGTGGGATCCCATCTCTGCAGGAATAAAACAACACCACACCCTGCTTTAGTGCCTTTCTCGGACACGTTATGCTCATTCAAGCCTTGCTGACACAGAGGGGCTGGTAGGAAACCCCTTCACATTTGCATGCCCAGAGTAAGAGGGACCCATGCAGGGAACGATGCTCACGCAGTTCCTTGAGCCAAAAAAGCTCTGGCATGGGGGGCCAGGAGGACTTACACAGCATCCACCAGGAGCAGAGCGAGGCAGGGCTCCTCTGCTCAAGGCAGAGGGCAGGGAGAAGGACTTGGACTGCATCCTGGCACCTTTTATAGTTGGTTGCTTTCTATAAAGAGTCTGTAATGTACACATTAAACCACAGGGCAGGCTAAGAGAGGGGGGAGAAGGAGGAGTGGGAGCTCAGTGAGCATCTACTCCAAGGGGAGCTCAGTCAGGGAACAAGGTATATATTTTTAAGAGAGCGTGACAGCTGCTCAAATGGCTTATCAAAGGAGGTATAGGCTTCACTGCTCCCAAGGCAATCTCTAGCTCAGTCTGAAATTATGGGCTTGATACTGGAGTTGCTGGAGGGAAGAACCAGCCCCCACCCCAGAGGAGGCTGGATGAGGTTAGGAAGGGATGTCATGGGCAGTCACATCCAAGTGAACCAGATCTGTGTGGCCTTGTGCCTGTGCTGAAAGAGGTGGTGACAGAGGTCTCTGCAGAGGAAGGAGACAGTGGTGGCCACAGTCCTTGGTACACAGGGGTCAGTGGGTCAGAGGCACCAGGCTTTGCTAAGCACTCCAAATGGCAAAGCACCACTGCCTTAGTGTGACTTCAGGCAATGAAAGGAAATGCATTTTTGTTCTCACCATTGCCACCACCCTGCTCACACCCAAGGACCAGGAGAAGATGAGTGAGTGGAGCACAGTTAGTAAAGGACACAGACCCACCTCCTGGTGACCTTGTATTATTTGGGGAAAATCAACAAATTCAAAAACAAATGCCAGCCTGGAGCTTGGCAATTTGGAGCTTTTTCATTTTACACATTTCCCTAACTCAGCAGAGGTAACTGCTTGGGAGGGCCATGCAATGCCACAGAGGTGGGCAGAAATGAATGGGGGGATTTGGTTTGTCCCAGCTACCACGTAATTCCCAGGCACATCTTCTACCAACCCTGCACCCCTCTGAGCTGTGAAAACGAGCCAGTCCTGACACATCTCACAACATGAGATGTTTGCACAGGCCAAATGTCCTTAACATCTATCCCCCTCCCCAGCTGCTTCTCCAGAACATAAACAGTTTCACCCACTGATTTTTAAAGTCAAGGTGCCATTTGGCAAGAGAAACACAATTTACTGTGGTGTTTTGCCTGCACATCTCCTGAGTTTCAAGCACCAGCCTGTGTGAGGATGGCCACCACCAGTTTTCATTCTCATTCCCATCACGCTGACTGCCCTGCTGGCTCCCTGGAAATGCAGGTGCAGGCAGAACTGCCACCAACCTACATCAGAAGAACCTAATTTCATGCAACAACCCAGGCATTCAAAATGAAACACCATTAAAATAAAATAAAACAAACCCCATGATTAATGACAAGTGCTTTTTAACAGGAAGACAAACGAGGGAACAGAAAATGAGCCAGGCTAATTACAGCTCTGGTGAGTGGCTGCAGGTAATGCAGGAGGAGGAGGAGGAAGAGTGTGCTGGGAGCATCATCTCTGCTGTGCCTGCAGTGACACGGCTTGGGAGCAGGACAGCTTACCCACGCTGCTGTACAGGCATCATGACAGTGTTCATTAGGTGGCTTAATTTTCTTTAATGATGAGAATCACAACGGTTAAAGACTTTCATTGCATTGTGACGCAGCCTTTTCTAGACTGGATGGTAACAAAACAACTGCAAGTTTTCAGAGGGAAAAATAAAAAACCTAGGGGATTATTTTAGCCACTGCTTGTTGGCATCAATAGTCAACATTTCAGCTTAACCAGAGCACAAAACCCGGGTGCCAGAACACAACTCGCACACTAAAGCCACACAGCCATTCGCAGGGAACGCGGCATTATGTTAGAAAGTGCAATTTTTCTTTCTTTCTCTCTCTCTCTCTTTTTTTTAATTCTCCCCAGCAGCAGTCCCAGCGGAAAGAGCGACTTTTGTTCCCAGCACAGTAGCGAAAGGCTGATAATGGCCTCTAATCTATCCGGCTTCAAACACATGTTCAGCCCCGCTGTGCTGCCTTTGATGTCATTTTAACTAGATTCCCCAATGCCACCTCTGAACTTGGAACATTCCTTCGTTCAATGTACTGTGCCAACTCAACCAGAGGAAGCAAATTCAAAGATAAGCACTTTAATTTTATCCCAACAAAACCTTATTCAATAGATGGGGGGAAAGCAAGGAAAACCAATACTATACTTTTGTTTTCCTTTTGTCAGGTAGCTTGCTTTGAGATATTTTCAATAGATAGAGAAATAATATATATATATATATATATGAAAAAAAAAATTAAAACTTTTTTTTACAGCACGTCTACTTTTAAAATAAAACTTTCCCAAACAGTTTTCCTTGTTTCATCATGTGATTTTCTTCAGTACCAGAAAGCTCAGCGTTGAATGCAATGAGGGAAGAAGAGTATTTCTACTGCTTATTTAATGATAACGCAATGAATTTACTGCTGGGGAAATGTGGAGGCTTCCTCCCCTCTCCAAACTGACCTGCAAAAGCCTCTGGTGAGCAGTGGTTTGGCTGTGGCTCTGCACATTGGACTCTTCTGACAAGAGGTGTCTTAGCTCCTCTAGACAGGCTTCAAACCCAACCATTATTGATTGGAAATGGTTTGGGATCTTTTAAATTAAAAAGCTGCTAAACTTGTTTAAATATAGGAAAACTTGGGGTAATTCTGTATCACTAGCCTTAGGAAAGACAGGAAACAAATACACAGCCAAGTGGGTATTTTCTACCAATTACTCTTATCAAAGCACCTCTGTCACAAGAGACTTTTCTCAAATAAAGAAGCATGATAGGAAAACCACCAGGCATTTTGGTTAAAGGCCAGTCATCCAAGGAACAGCATTAAATCTGCAAGACTTTTTGAAGGAAAAACCATTGTCCTAAACTCCTTTGTTTGGGGGATTGGCCATCCCTACTCTGGAGCAGGTTTGACTGGAAATGGGGAAGAAGGAGCATCCCTCTGGACAAGCCCACAGGCACCAAGGGCTTCCCAAGTGCCTGGGGGAAGGCAAAGCTGTCTCCCAACTAAGATAAGCCAGGACACCTGATAAGAGAAGAGGAAGGAGTATTGTTCAGCTGGAGCACAACATTGGGCTGAAGAGGAAACATTATCTCCTGTTTACCATGTAAGCTCTTGAAGAAATCAAGATAGATATGGACCTAATGTGTTTCTGCATCTGAATTGGAACATCACATGGAGATTTAATGGTTTCAGCTGCTGCCTTCCTACCTACAGTTGCCTTAACTTGCCTCAAGCATCTCTGTTGTGACAACCCCTCCCACCCACAGACTCACCTCCTCCACTCGGGAAGATGTTATCCTCAAGAAGGGTTATCTGAGACAGCAAGAGCAGTTTAGGACTGTGCTGGAAATGCTGCTGCAAGACTGGGGCAGGCTCTGAGCAGCCCACGGGGCAGGCAGAGCCCCAAATCCCTGACTTCCCACTGACCCTGCACCGAACATCAGCGGCCGTGGTGCTGCCGGGCCAGTGCTCGCCAGAGCCTCTCACTGTGTCCTCCCCAGACCTTGCCTCCACACAAACCAGCTAAAACAACACAGCTGCCCTGCTGATTATAAAAACAGGTTTCAGCAGAGAGGTCCAGAGCTGTTTTGCCTACAAGGGCAGAGGAATTCCTATGACACAGGAAGACTGAAAAATAATCAGCAGAGTGCAGGCATTTAAGAGCAATGTTTTTTAAGCCACTCAAAAAGCAAATTACTCAAACAACAGGGACTGATGACATACTCATTATATAAATTCAACCCATTACAATAATATTTAACAGTGCTTGGAAAGATATCCTGTTGAAAGCTGCCCTTTTAGGTAAGTGTGCTTGTAACATCACAGTTTTGCAATCTGTTTGGTGAGCTGGCTGCTCCCAAAAAATCGCCCCAGCTCATGAGCTGAGACAGGCAGAGCATCACTCAGGTTTTTGTTACTGGCTTTGCATGCAGCCACTTCCAAACTCCATGTTGCTGGGATCAATCCAACATCAAAACTTGGAAGGGAAGTGGTGTAGCAAATACTCTGTGCCTGCTCTCTCCACTGGCCTGAGCTGGCCAGCACTGAAGATCATGCTCTGCTCTCATGGTTTGTTAGCATTCCTCGGTTAGCCAATGTTTGCATCCCAATTGTCCAGACAGATTTTCCTCTGATGAAGGCTCGTGCCTTGGATCACACCTCATTCACGTGCTGCCTTGGAGCAGAAGCCAGATTTCTTCATTATTGAGCATGACTGCTGTGTGTAAACAGCACACAGAGGGAAGAACCTCGCTCATCAGCAAACGAGGCTTTTATTGCCATTTTCCTCAGAGAAGGCCTAAATTCAAAGCACTGAGACATGTAAGTCTTGTCAAGCAGCAGGAGTCCCTTCTTTAACTTCATCTGGTTGTTCTTCATTTTTGCTGCCTTGAGCAATTCTGCAAAAATTCCTTTGAAACTCAGGAGGCAGATAGGTTCAGCAGTGCCATGTAAAATCCGAGTAAAATCTGGTGCTGGAGTTTTAAAGCATGTAATGAAGAGCAAGTGCTGAAAACAGCCAGAATCTGTGTAAGCCAAAGGTCAAGGCTGTACATCCAGAATCCCAATTTTGGATTCTGCATGGATCCAGTTTGAGAGGCATAAAAAGAATGGTTCACCCTTCTGAAGTTCAAAACTTACTTAAAATGAGCCACTAGGATTGGGTTAGGTATTAGCAGAAGGCAGAGCACATATTGGTGGTAATTAAAGTCCTAGAAGCAGCCTATGGTGGGCATAGGAGAGATAAATGCCTAAAGGAAAAAGGAGCATAGGATGGCCAGTAAGAAATTATTCTGCCTGTGAAAAAAACAAACTGTGGCTAGTGAAATAAAAATTAGGAGGGTGAAGAACTCTGGCATAAATGATCACAACTTATCACAGGTATAACCATCAGTGCAGCCCCATGAGCCCACTGGACCAGTGGGAGAGGAAGTGCTAAAAGCTAATTAATTTTGAAGAGTTCTTACATCTGTCTCTCCTGATAACAAGAAGTTACACGACTCCTGCTAGCTTCAGAGAACTCCTCCATATAAATTGATGCATATGAAGAATTGCAGAAGGATGTGGCAGAGCAGCTGGATTTGTATCAAATGGAGCCTTTAATTAGTGGACGTCTACAGGGTTCTGTCCTGGGGGCATCCTCCTCCTCCCAGGCCCCTTTGGCCAAGGTCTGCCTCCTCCGTTTTACAACGTGCAGAATGTTTGAGGAGCTGGTGTCAGGGTGCAGAATGAGCTCACAGCTCCTCCTACACGGCCCCAAGCCTCTGTGGAGCCAGAGCAAGCTACTGGCTCAGGCAGGGCAACCACCATAGACACAGAAACCCCCTGACCACGTTGCACACTCCCTGTGTCACTGTATGAACTCTGGGCAGGTGGGGAACTCTGGCAGCACCCATTAACAGCATCCATGGCACAGGCTGGAAAGTTTCTCCAACAAGGTCTGACAGCTGCTGACACTCACAGTGACACTAAACGAGCCTCTTGGAGGACTCTGTGTTTACAGCACTGCCATTAATAAAATCTTCTCCTAATTCTGTAAACCTGTCATCTCTCGCCTGAAGAATCAAAGGGCTTCTACTCTACAGAAAGACACTTTGCATTTGCACTACTAAAAACCAGACCAAACAGTGAATATTTTTCCCCAAATCCTTTTTTTTTCTATCACAGAGATGCAGTCACAACAAAATCTTATAACCCCTTTTTTCTTTCTTTGCAGACCATCTTTACGGAAGGCATCTCCTGGGTGAGATACAGGCTGCTGTCATGAGAGACAGAAAGGGAAAATATATTTGGCTGGGGCTTATCAGCACAAGTAGTGTTAAAGTGCAGTGGTCACCAGGCAAATTAGAACTGCTCAGTCACCAATCCTACTGCAGAGCAATCACAGACTGAGCTGTTACTCCATCTGCTGTGCTGTGTCCAGTTCTGAGCTCCTCAGGACAAGTGAGACACAGAGCTCCAGGAGTGAGTCCAGAGGGGGGCAACAAAGGGACTGGAGCATCTCTTATGAGGACAGGCTGAGGGAACTGGGCCTGTTCAGCCTCAACAAGAGATGGCTGAGAAGGGACCTCATCAATGGCCATCATCTGCAGGGAGGTTTCAGAGGATGGATCAGGCTCTGTGCTGTGGTGCCCAGCAACAGGACAAGAGGCAATGGGCAGAAACTGATGCCCATGAAGTTCCACCTGAACTTGAGGAAGAACTTCTTCCCTCTGCAGTGACCAAGCACTGGAACAGATTGTTCAGAGAGGCTATGGAGTCTCCCTCACTGGAGGTATTTCAGCTGGTATAACCAGCTGGACACAATTCTTTGAAATCTGCTCTAGGATGACCCTGCTTGAGCAGGGAGGTTGGACCAGATAACCCACTGTGGTCTCTTCCAACCTGACCCATTCTGTGATTCTGAGAATTTGGCAGCATAAAATCTCAAGAGAAATACCCAGGTAAGTAGAAGGCTTTGTCTAACATTCAGAAGATAATGTATCTCAAATCAGTTACTACAAAGTCATCCAACAATACAAATTCTTGCACCTGGCTTAAGAAACATTGCAGAAGCTCCGACCAAAGACCATTTATTTTAGATTGCTCAAAAATATTTTATGCTGCAAATGTTCACAAAACTGGCAAGGCTGAGTATCCTGCAAAGTGACAAAGTAACTGAAAAGAAAGTGAGAATGCTAGATTTATTTTAGATTGCTCAAAAATATTTTATGCTGCAAATGTTCACAAAACTGGCAAGGCTGAGTATCCTGCAAAGTGACAAAGTAACTGAAAAGAAAGTGAGAATGATCTTGACCGTGGTCTGTTCAGACATCTCCCCCCACCCCAGCTGTGGCCAAGCCCCTCTCCCAGAACAACCCAAGAGCAGCAGTGCTGAGGACACACGTGGCTGTCCCCCAGGAGTGACTTACACGCTGCTGTCTGTCAGGGACATGGTGTCGGCGTCGCTGGACATGCTCTGCTGCTCGCTGTCGTTGGCACTGGTGGCTGGTGCCAAAGCATAGCCCGTGTTGACATAGTAGGGGTTAACAGGCTCTCTCCACGACCCATGCCTGTGAGAGGAAAATAAGTCAAGTTAGAAGGACACAACCTTGACCCTGCTTTGCATCACCAGGCAGAAGGACTCTGCCTGGAGCCCCAGGCTCAGTGATGGGCTACAGAATAAGCTGTGTTCACACTAGACCCATGAACAATTTGACTCATAACTGGAAGAAAAAGGGAATTCATGGAGTAATGAAGATGGTACAGTTAGAGATCAGGGAGGGAACGAGACTGTCTGGAAGAAGTCCTGTTTCCATCAGGGTTTATGGAGCCCATGGGCTAGCTGCTTAGCATTGTCATTCCATGAGCATCTAAAAGCAATACCTAGACAGCAAGACAGCAAGGCAGCATTTTTCTTAGTCAAAATAGGATTCTGCTCTTCCAACAGGGAGTGATGTGTAGCAGACCTCACCATTCTATGCTTACCTTAACATCCCTCCAACATGTTTGCAGAGGGAAGGTGAAGCAAGAAACAGCTGTTGCTCATAGCACTGTACCTGAAAACAACCTCCAGTGTTGCACTGAGGTACATCAGACACTTGCAAATTCTACCAGGAAGGACCACCTAATCACACCAGCTTTTTCAGTGGACAGTCTGCTCAGGGATCTATGAAGGTTGCTTTGTACACAACCCATGCCTTGTTATTCAAGAACACATGCAGGCCAGCCTCCTTCTCTTCAGCAAAAGGTCAGGAAGGGAGGCTGCCTGCGTGATCTAACCTGGAAAATAAGTTCCTTGCTCAGGAGGAGACCTGATGGTGAAGCAGCCTGTGAACCAAGCAGGCAGAAATTCCTTCATGCTGGCTCTGACACCAGCATAGAAAAGCCACTGCTGCCAACGTGCCTCCAGCTCTGCCACCCTGCAGGAAAGACAGGCCATGCAGGCATCTTGTTCTCCTGCAAGTTATTTTGTAATGTGCCAGAAGAAGGAACAAGCTGAAATGTTCACATAAACCAGAGCACTTAATCCCCTGCTCTCCTTGCCTGCCCCTCTGCATGAAGAGCACCACTTTGAAGATACCTTGAAGCTGATGAATTCCTGGGTTTTCCAAGCTCTGAAAATCAGAGTCCTGCTTCAGTTCAGATCACAAAGTTCATCAGCATCATCCTTTATTCAGTAACTCAGTAATTGGCACCTGGGGGATGTGATTTGCAATGGGCCCTGTGCAAACACCTTCATGGAGGGCACATCATGCAACGTGTGCTTCCCTGGTCTGCCAAGAAAAGTGATTCTGGTTCTACTGTAGTGGTTAAAGTGCTACAGGCAACAGAAAACAGCCCCTGCCCAATGAGTTTACATTTAGATAAGACAAGGAAACCCAGGAGAAACACACAGATGGGGAGGACCAGAGGTGAGGAAGACACCAGCAAAGGGTAAAGGTGGCTATAGTGTATATCTGTATGGAGTATAAATGCAGGACAGGCACTGCAGGAACTGGGACTGGCAGAGAGCCCAATTAAGGCAGAGGTTTTCTGATGCTGTTATGTAAAATATGGCACACGGTGTATGAGGATGGAAGCATTACCAAAGTGTTTTAAAACCTGAACTGGACAGGGTTACAGCCTTCAGCTGCATTGCTCACCCAGCTCCTGGGTGAGCTGCCCTTTGGGTTCTCAGCATACAACGTATTTTCCTTGTAATTCAAGGGGTCATGGATATTCACTGGTCACTAGGAAAAAATCATATTGTTTCAGAACCATTATGGGGTTGGTTAGAAACAAATTACTCTCCTACTCTCAGAAAGAGAAAACTATTCTGTGTGCCACAAACCAACCAAAACTCCAAACTATGGAATGATGAAACTTAGCATAGTTGCAGAATGGTGCAAAGAGCATTCAAAACTGAGCCAGCTGAGGCTTTTCATGGCTGTTTGACGGAAGGGAGCCTTGTGAGGTTTCTCCATGCTCAGGTACAATACAGAGTCAGTTGGGGATGAGCACAGGGATGCCTTGGGATGGTGAGTCACCACAGACACCTTCTAGCATGCAAACTTTCTGTCAGTCGCTGCAGATGTGCAATGGAGCAAACTCATTTCTATATTCCATCAGATTTCAGAACAGCTTTCTAGGGCAAATACTGGAAATAATTGGAACAAGTTCACCCTAAAAAGCAAGGGATAATAAGTGAAAGTCTTACCAGCCCCCTTCAGCCGTTCTCCCTGTGCAGAACGGTCAGTTCTGAACATTAAAGGAGCGCTGTGCAGTGCAACCCTCCTGTCAAATCCAACATGACAGCAGTGTGATGGAGGCTGAGACAACCTCTTAAATTGAGGCAGGAATGATGGATAGCTCAGGCCTTCCCTGAGGGCAAAGACAAGGATGATTTTTGGACAACCCAATTAAAATATAGCACCAACTTCTAGTGGACCTTTTGCCAGGACTCTGCAAGAGGCACGGATTATTCCAGCAGTATACTAAGAAAGCACTCAGATATACAGAATAAAATGCACAGGGCAATCAATTTCTCCTTTGTATCTGTCGATACAAAGATAGAGCAGCAGAGAGCACCTGAAGAGGTCATTGGGTGTGCAACTGTGATGGTAGAAGGACCAAGAGTGAGCAGATGGGTCCTGGGAAGTCCCTGATACCACTGGAGGAGTTGCAATGGCTGGGCTCTCTCACAACACTCCCTGGCTGTGGTCTCCTCACTGAGGATGCAGGTTTGGTCACAACTGTTGTATTTAGCTAAAATTACACACTTAAGCATGTATACAACAGGGATTACTTCCATTTTAGCTCTGCCTCTAATACATCAATGCAAATGTAAACTTTTGGTAAGCGTAAGGAGATGGAAAGGGTATAGGATTTCAAAGCAATCATAACAGGTTACATTACTTTTGAGGAATCCATCTGTATTCAATCCTTCTCCTAATGTTCTCTCTCCCTGACAACTCTCTTCAGCTGGCTCGTATCACTATTTGAATGTTTTGTGCCGTGCCTCTGAAGAACGCTTTCAACATCTATTAGGAGGAAAACATTAAAGGAACATGGAGTCTAACAAAAAAAACTGGTCACTTCTGATCTGGGAGGGGAGGCTGCTTTAAAAGGGATTCAGGCACCCTCAGAGCGATTTGAAATGTCAGCTAAAAACCTCACATACCGAGCTCTATGCACTGATAAGGGTGATAAAAGGAAAGGTGAGCATTTAAAGTTAGACTTCACAAAAATTCCTGCAGCTTTCCAGAATTTTATTTCATTTTTTAAGACAGAAAGAGCAATGAGCATTTTTGAAATGAACACAGAACATTTCCTACATTGCAGAAATGAAGCTGCATGTCTCTTCTGCAGCTCTCAGTTGCTCAACCCTCAAAATAATCACATAGGGAACAATTATAAAAGAGATCACAGCGACCTGAGTAAGTCAGGCTGACCAGCTGCCTTTTCTTTGCATAAAGCTCTCTGCTGATCACTGCACATTCTGGTAATGCTGACAAGGGCCTAAACTGCTGTAGAAAACAGCAAGAATTTCCTTAAAGCTTCCTTCTACCTGTTTTGGGTTTATTTTGTGTGTTGTCTTGGCTGCATCCCATCCATCCCCAGATTTCTCACTCCTCTGACCAAGCACCCAGCACTTGGGACCTCAGCACCATCAGATCTTGGGAGTCTCAATGTAAGCGAGCAGAGAGGTGAAGTCCTCTTCAGTACTCTTGTTCTGTGTGGAATTCCCACTGCATCCTGAGTCCCTAAGGGCATCCTTTTCTTTCCAGCCTGGGAACCCCAGTCTCCCTCACACAACTTCCCCCAATGGCTATTTCAATTTTAAATCAAAGATGCAAAGTCCCCAGCCTTTGCCAAACATGCTTCTCTGCTCCATGCAAAAATCCCAGGGTTGGTGTGCTCTGGGGAAGAATTGCATCACCTTCAGCACCCACAGTGGGAGGAAGAGCTCACTGATCCCACCTCCAAAGCCAAATCTGAGTGGCACTCCCTTTGGTTCTCACCAGTTATGTACCTCCTTCACTGATGTTCTTCATCAAGCATGGGAAAAAAACCACTAAGGCAAGAAGAAAACTTCCTTGAAGATGAAAGGCCTCTAGGCAACTAATTTCTGTAGAATTTAAATTTCCACTGGAGGGAATAAGTTGCACAACACTCTACTGGCAGGTCTGAGAGGCATGGTCTTCCCAAGCCTGCTAGCAGTTCCAGCATAGCTGGAACAGCTCCCAGTTTAACAAGGAAGCTGATCAATCCAAAATTTTCATTGCTACCACCTTCTCCAGCTCCAGCACTAAATTTTTATGGCACTGACATTTTCTGGAAGAAAATTTTTCCTCAAAAGAATTGAGGCTGTGATAGAATCCAGGCAGGTCTCCTCTTGCAAGGGTGCCCCACCTCCCTGACCTGGAAATTCCAAAATCCCTGGTGGCATGGGAAGCTCCTCCAAACCCCTGCACTACCAAGGAAGCAGCTGTCTGAGACACAGTATTAGCAAATCAAAGAGATAAAAACTCATGAAGCTGACAACCATAAAACTCCAATGTACTCTCCCTAAACAGCTCTAGCGGAAGTTTTCCTCCCATGCCACAGTCTGAAACTTTGCTCACCACAGCTTTGGTGAGCAGCTCATTTTCAACATGGGAGAAATCCCATTTTCCAGATGCCATAACCACCTGAACTTCATGAGTCACCTTGGAAAGTTCTGAGCTGCAGGAGTTCTGGGGACACTGGCAAGTCTCACAGAAGGACACCCCAAAATGGGCTCTGCAGAAACTCCAGACCTCTCACCACAGCCGATGGCAGGTGTAGGAGCTGCGATGCCCTCCCTCCTGCACTGTGGTGAGCAACCTCACAGCAGGACACAATTCCTCCTTTCCTCTTCTGGTGGGTGGTGTTTGGGCTGAAGGACGGTGCCCTGAGACCACAGATCAGGGCTGCAACTCAATGGGACCCAACTATTCATTCTGTGCTCCCACCCTGCTTTTTCACACCAACTTCTGAAAAATTAGCTCAAACTTTTGCAGTCCTGTGTTTCTGAAGATGATTATTTCTAGGAAACCAGCACTAAGCATTACTCTTATTTGGTGTCTCTGGTCATTTTGCATTTGTGATTGGGATGACGCAGTCAAACGCTGAGACATCCTTCCAGCTCATTATTTTGACATGTTCCATTTATTCAGTGTGGGGAAGTCATTTAAAAAGTTACTTACTTCCATCCAAGAAACAAAAAGTCCTTCTAGAATCACAGGTTGCTGAGTCTCCAGCTGGCCACTTGCTTCCAAAACTTACATCTACCAACAAGCAGGTGACTGTCATATCCTTCAAGCAGTTCCACATTTCAATATCACAACCAGTCAATCAAATGAAAAGCTGCACATCTTGGTTTATGATGTACGAGCCAAAGCAAATCCCTTCAGCATGTCTAAACAGCACTTGCTGACAAGAGTGTCCCAGCACCAGGGTCCCCTTTAAACAAGGGATTACAACAGCATCCACCACAGAGTCTGACTTACAAGATAACATTAATCCACCATCTGAACAGAAATGTCTGTTTTCAGTCTGTGGTACCAACAACTCTCACAGAAGTTGCATCGTACAGCTTCTCCCAAACCATTATCAGGGGAACGTTTTGGAGCTAAGAACAAAAAGTCTTGAAGATGCAAAGCTGAAAACCTTCACTCCTGACGGATTTGATCTGAACTAAAGATACAAAGTCGGCTCAAGAGGTTAAAATTGGGGATTTACCTGATAATCTGATTGCAGATTGTTGGGGTTGCTCCACTTAACACTCTTCCCAATTACTCTGGGTACTCAGACACTGCTGTGCATCTCAACTTTATCACTGCCAATGTCAGGCTAATCACATGTGTTCCAGGCAAGGGCAGCTTCTTCAAAGATCACATCAATTCTGGACAAGTTAATCTGTTCTTTGAGGTCTCCAGATGGCTCTTGCCAAGAAAGTTCACTTCCAGCTCTGCAGCCGGCGAGCGCAGCGGCCCCAGCGCTCTGCAGAGCATTACAAAGGAACCAGATCAAAGTTGTGTCTCACAAAAAAATGAAATCTGAAGTTTGAAAAGCAACAGCAGCCTGTCACTTGTAGGCTTAAAGACGACTTCTGCATGCTCCAGCTATCAGGGAATTTATGATTACAGTCTGGCTTTTAAAAGCTGATGAAAAAAACTAGGCTCTTTAGCACTCCTTGCCTTTGCAAATCTGTATCTTCTTCCCTGCGTATTCATCCTCCCACACCAGAGGAAGAAGGGAAATAAATAAAAATGTAACTAAAAGTACAGATAAGGGCTCTTCTTCTCTTTTCTTCTAAGGCACTCAATTCCATTTTAGGACTACACGGAGATTATTTTATGGGGAGCTTCAGCAATTATTGTGAAGTATTAAAGCACAGTTACAAAAGCTAAATCCAAGATTTACCAGACTGAGTCTTCAGTTTCTAACTCCTTTGCATTTACCAAGGACATGGTACTTCTCAGGCAGGACTAATTTACAGAGGATGCATTAATTGCAACCAGTAATTAAGATCAGAGGATACAGCACGGTGGGGGAGAAGATCTAGGAAGGAAGTTGAAATACAGGAAATAAAATGTTTGCCTTAGGAGGCACATAAGGACTAGATAGGCTAAATATTGTGGCTGTACTGCCCTATTGCCACCCTCACCTTCTTAGGAAAGGCTTTCAGACAACAGGATGAAACCACTGTGTTCCAAGGAAACTGCAGAACAAGTCCCTCAAGATTTCTTCTGACTGTGCATCTCCAAACGAGCCCTCCCAGCTCCTCCTTCCCAATGGAGGGCGAGGCTGTGCTCACTCATCACCCCAATGTAATAAAGGATTTTGTCCTCTAGTTACAGATTTAAAATCAAAACTGCAAAAATCTGAGTGCGACAAACAATAAAAGCAAGTCCTTCCTGAAAACAATGCATGTCTTCCCTAGAGTAAGACCACAAACCACATTTATTTAATAGCTCAAAGCACAATATATTCATTAAAATGAAAAAGAAAAAAGAAAAGGGCAACACAATGTCTGCACAACAATTAACAGGACAATTGGATCATCTTCCTGAAATAAAGCAAATGTTGCAGAACATTCTGTTCCATATCTAACAGTAACAGGTATCTGCCTAGATTAATTTCAATATATTAGCCTGAGCTTATAACATAACATAGTAGTTTTGTTTGGTTTTTTAAATGATGACATGATTCATATGAATCCTTATCCGTCGTGAAAGGCTGACAATATTAGGGACATTTTCTATAAAATATACAGGATATTTGGCTGCATTAATGCAACTGAACAACAGCCTCACTGCTTTAGAGCAGCCAGGCTGCATCAGCCATCCAGAAGCTACTGTAGGGACTTGAGAAGTTACAAAAGAAGGGCAAACCCAGCAGTGTGTGTGCATTTTGGATATCCAGGTTATACTTCTGCCACCCATGAGCCACACTCACCTTCACGTCCTGGCCTCTGCCAGACAACACGTCACAGGAGAGCTGTTTTTAATATTTTATTGGAAGAGACAGAATCAAGCTTGTGCAGGGATGTGCTGAACATCCAAGCATGTTAACCCCTGAAATGAGTGGGACTTGAATCCTCACCCCTGATTTTTTGACCCTTCAAATGTGCTGTCCCTGGGGCACCAGGATTGCTAGCACGGACTGAGGTAGAGAGGGCTGATAATGCAGTCTCCTTTCCCCTGCTTAAACTGAGAGCTGGGGAAAATTCAGCAAGAGGCTGATTGGCAAGAGCTCTCCACTCTGCTAATTGGCTGCTGAGACTGAAATGACATCTACGTCTAATACAAGTGATTTCATATATATGCATATATATGCGTGGTTAAGTGGATGAACACACAGAGCAGGCATTTCAGACAGCATTTCAGTGCCAGCTCCCTGCTCTCTGCTTTCCTTGGTGACTGTCCCAGGTAAATTGGGGCTGGTGGAGAGGGGAAACACTTTGCAAAGTGCTGTGGGGGTCTTTGCATGGGCCTCTCTGCTTTTAGCCCCACGGTTTCGCTTCCCTGGGAAGGCAGGAGGAGCAGCGGGAGATGTAAAGGAGGTCCAGAGGAAACAGCTCTTCCCAGCAGGGGCCACCGTGTCACAGATGGAACAACAGCAGTGAGCCTCCCGACAGTTCAGAGCCTTCCACGCCAAGCCAAGCCAAGCCAAGCCAGCGACCCCCGTTGCCGGCCGGCAGCCCGGGGCTGCTCCCTCGGCGGATGGAGAGGCAGCCCACAGCTCTGCCGGCATTCCAGCCGCGGCCCGGCACCGCCGACACCCACGCACGGCGGCTCCCGGCCCAGAGCAACCCCTCGCCCGCACCGAGAGGGCCTTCGTGGAACAAATTACTTCCAAATGCCTGGCTCTGAGGCACAGGGAAAGAGGGAAGCCCAGGTTTGTACCTGGGTCTGCTCACAACACAAAGAAGGCAGCAGCTCCATTTAAAAACACCACTGCCTGCAAACTATCAAATTAATCCCAGGATTTCAACAGCTTTTCTTCATTATTTTTTGTCTCAACCAAACCACAAATTTACTTAATGACTAAACCAGGCGAGCAAGTACTTTGTTTTCCAGACAGCAGGAACGTTTCTAACGGGATCCAGGTTTTCAGAACACACGCTTACCCGATGTCAGGCAAGGAGGGAGAGGTTCCATTGCTGAGATGTGTTTGATGCTTTTTTTAACTCCCCCAAACCTGCCAGCACCGTGGTTGGGGCATCTCCGAGCCCTGAGCCCGAGGAGAGGCACTGAGCGGGGTGAGGAGGAATACAATAAGAACACTGTGTTCCAGGAATGACTGAATAAAGGCAAGAGCATGCTTTTGGCCAGCAGGATTCAGCACTCTAACTCTGTCTGCCACTTTTCTTCTCTGTCTGAAGCAACGTTGTTTGTCCATGCTTCTCTGAAATGGAAAGTATTTCCTCTTGCCTACTTGTTCCAAGGAAAGATCTGAGGAGGCCTGGTACAACCAGGCAGAACTGGGGATTCTCCAGTGACTTGACTCGAAGTTGCCAAAATTTCTGCTCAACAAGAAAGGGCTTACAAGAAAGAAATTACGAGCAGATTTCTCTGTAAGTCAGTAACTTAAAACCAAGGTCTGTAGAATGAGTAAGTTTTTGGATGGAAACAAAGCATCCAGCTTTGGCCAATGACTCCAGATCATTCCCTGCCTTCCTACATACCTACAGAGCCTCTGGAGTGTTCAAAAAGGTAAAACAGGGCAGGGACATCCACAGGTACACGGACCACACTGGGGAAAGGGAGCCACTGGAAACCCAGGGCTAAATAAGACCATGGGTGCTCAGTCCTTCCTTGGACCACCAAAGTTTTTCAGGAGGGCATCAACCCCAGCACTGCTATCCATTGTTGTACTGCTTTCAGGGATAAATTTCCCAACACTTCAATCACAACAGTGGTATTGCAGATGGCTGAAATGAAAGGGGAAGATATGCAGCTCAGGGGGGCTCTGTTTTACAAGGACTACTTGCAGCTTTGACATTAAACCGCTTGCCTGTACCACTGGGCCGTGTAACATAAGCTGAGCTGCATGACCACAGACTTGCCAGCCTCACTTGAATTCCCCTCAAAACAATGGCATGAAACTCAATACTCGTTACCAATTCATTGCCAACAAACTTGGAATTTTAATGAAATTACAAATTTGGATGGCAGAGGAAACCAGCTGAGGCAGTATTTTGAATGCCTATGAGGCACCTAACTTAGCACCTCAAAACCACTCAGCTTTGCTCATGGAGACCTTTGACGAAGCCCTACTAATGATGAGGTGGGCAGAATTAGCAGTAATCCTGCACAAAATAAAAGACTTTGTTTCACTGATTAAGGTCTGGCTCACAGGGCACATGAAGAGAAGGGGTCTGCCTCCAAGCAGAGTTGCTCGCTGGTGTCTTAACTCCTACAGAAATGATCCAAAGAAACTTCCCCCATTGAACAAGAACCTTTGAGGTGAATGAACTCTGACCTCAGCTGTTAACAAAACCAAAACCATGGAGGGCTGGCAAGACCTGGCAGAGATAAAGCTGAGAGTCAAGATTTAATAGTGCTCCCAGAGGGGAGATTCAGCTGATTAGAAGCATCCTAATCTTCTCTCTCAGTGTATATTAAAGGTCAAGAAGTGGGATCAGATATTGGCAGCACATGAAAAAACAACTCAGTCGAGCAAAAGACCTTCACAAAGACGTTTCATACCTTCGCATTAAAAATTCCTGCAAAGTCTTATTTAACTTTACTTCCCTCTAGGAAACACATTCAAGTTTAAAGTCAAGAGACCATTAGATTGGGACAGAAAAGAAGTACCCCTGCAGAAGACTTCTGCCTCCAATCAGTACCTTATAATGAGCGAGAGTTCATAAGCATCAGCTGATTGCAACCATGACAGATAAGTAGGTCTCAGAACACAACACCACGAAACAGAGCTTCTCTAGCAGTGCTCTGGAGTCTCACAGGCTCCCCAAATGGGGTCATTAAAGGATACTTGTTGGATGTTAACAAACGGCAGGCTGTATCAACAACAACATACTGGCAAGCTGCAAAAGGCTTTTAAACTTACTCTATTATTTATTGCTCAGCTCCAAAGAGATGTCAGCATCACAACAAAAGTATAAATCCTAACTCAGCCTCCTGGTCATTACTGAGAGCTCGTAATCTGACTTTCCCTTCACAGCTCAAGCCGACCTGGCCAATGTAATGCAGGGGCTGGGGCAAGAGGAGGGTGGACTGAGTCATGTTGTCCTTCTGACAAGGTCTATTAGAGGTTGACAGCAATGACAAATCCTCAGAAGAACTGTAATAACAACCACCAGAAGGAATGTAAAACACAGAAACTGTGTTTGAGGGAGACAGATGCTGTTAAAAAGGGTATTTCCTTTTCTAGAGATACTTATTTTATTTCTTTTTTAAGAGTTTACAAGACTAGCAGGAAACAACTTGCTGTTGCCCCTGGAAAACAGGCATAGAGAGGGAAGACAGTCTTGTGAAGCTGCTACAAACAGCCCTCCTTTTAAACAAAGATTAAAGTAACTTTTCCTTAGATGGTGAGCACGAAGTATTCTTTCACAGTCCTAGTTTTGGGACAGTCACCAAACCTTGCATCTCCAGCCAGACCTGGAAGCCAAACCATCAATCGCTGCATGGAGGTCACACAAAGTCATATTTAAAAAGGAAGAATGAAGCCAGTGGACTCAGTTTCCCATTTCTCATGGCTGTTCTTTTACAAATGAATCTAAATTTGGTGTCTGACTGGCAATCCAAGAGCAAAGATTTCAGAGCAGTGAGAAAGATGGAGGAGACCAGCATCCAAAGGGAGCCAGGGCAGGTGGGTCAGTGATCCCTGTTTACTGGGAATTCCTTGACTCCAACTCCAAGGCTGTGTGCTGGACATGCTCTGCTGCTGAGGGTGACACATCTCCAAAGGCATTCTAAATAATCCAAGGCGCAAGAACCAGTTCACCTCATTGAAACATGTATTAAAATGTTGAGAAAATCAGCCGAAGAAGGATGGGAGGGGGAAAAAAATAAAAATAAAAGGGTTGCCCATAGGAAAATTGCACAGGAGCTCACAGGGTCATTCCTGGGACACAGCAATACCAAAGGGTCCAGCTAAGCTCCAGACCTGAGAGGAGGTGAAACACCTTTAACTGTTTAGGAGGTTGATACTTGTGGTCCATCCCCTTATGAGGTTTGGCCACTGCTTGGGCAAATCCTGTGCTTGTTTTTCCTGGGGGCACTTCACAGCAAGTGAAACTTGACTTCAAGAACTGTGCTGGGGGTTTGTTGTAATTTTTGCCTTCAAGATTTTTTCAGTTTTGGTTCTCATCCATTGGAACAGGCAGATGTAAGGGCTTTTACCTTTATTGCACAAATTCCACAGTATCTTTTCATCTGGTATGCATTATTGTGCTATATATATGAAGTACCATGTCCACTCCAAGTGCTATAAAAGAACTGCTTGAAGCCTTGTTCCATTCCTGTTTATCTTTATACAATTAAAACCAGTTGACAGCTCCACATAGGAAGAATAAGTGACAATGCAAGCAATATGCTTTTTGTTCTAAACAAATTAACCACTGTTCAGATAAAAGATGACTGTATTTGGTTTTTACCTCAGTTTCTTAAAGACACAAGGCTAGATGAGCAAACTCTGTGTGTTCCATTGATGTCTTTTTAATCCCTCCAGAAATTCTGAGTACAAGGTACTTGCTGACACCCAACCAAATTCAACAGGGGAGGGAGACCCCAGAGACACTGTGATAATTAGTGAAAATGGGGAAGTGGGGACAGACTCTTAAGTGCTCTGAATAACTGATCTCAGCAGAAAACCTGCATGGAAAGAAGATCTTACAATCACTTCAAATGCTCCAGCTCCAGCTGACAACTCTCCAGACACTGAATACAGCACAGGACCATTGCAAAAGCCACATTTTTGTAGCCCCAGAGGTGAGACCTGGTTTAGTTCTGCATTTTGGATGGCAGTGTGGGGCCCACAATCACCCCCAGCTGACATGATGTGCTGCTGACACCATTTTCTTCTTCTACAGCAGGAGCAGAGCACTGGAGCTCTTCTGACCCACGGCCACATTGCAGTCATCCCACGTGCCATAACCAGAAATGAAATTGCACAGATGAAGGGAAAGGCTGTTTTCTGTGTATGGCCTGGAGCACAAGAGCTGTGAAACACTGGAGCCCATCTGTGTGACACAAACCCACCATCTGTTACTGACTGCATATGGGCCACACCATACAGACAGAATTTCACTGACCAGGCAGGTACTACAGGAATGCACCATTGCTCTAGATGTTTTCTCCTTAAGACAGCAGGGAAAAGCAATCTATAAGTAGAGAAAAATGTATCTTCTGCTCAAAACACATCTCTTTTGCTCATGTATCACTTACCATCTCCTCTCTGCAGAACTTCATCTGCTCAGGGCATAGGATAAATGGATTCATATCCTTATTTTTCCCCCTCTTTGTACTTTAACATCACCCAAATCTTATGTTGAGTGCAGCGTTACTCACTTTGCTGGACATTCCTCTTGGCAATTTCCACAAGTGTATCTTGCACTTATTTATGCTGCTGTTCTGGAGGGAGGAAAAGCCATTATTCTCTAATGCACAAAAAGCCAACTGCAATGCTGAAATTGTCACAACTTGCTCAAGACATGGGTGCTCAATTTGAAGTGCTCTGGGCCTAATACTCAGTGTTTTTAAAGACTTCTGCCTTGATGCATGCTCAGCACATCAGCAAATCTGATCTGGGTCTCAAGCAGCAGACAGAAAGCTGAGGCACACACAATGACTCTCTCCCAGGCAGAAGAGCTCTCTTCCAGCATTGCTCTGGCAAAAGCCAGCACACAAGTACCTCTGTTTTCCTGCTTGCATCTTCTGTCTCTGCTACTACAGGGCCTTTCAATGACAAAGAGGCAATGCAGATGCCCTGTTCACTTTCCTTCCTACCTGCTCTGTTGGCTCCTCTGGCTCAACCCACTCCATGCATGGAAAAAGCAAGAAGGGTGAAGTACAGGCAGTTTTGGCTACAGCACCCGAAAGCTCTGGGAGGCTTTGGAAAACTCCTTTCCAGTTCCAACACCCTGGACAGTTTGTCTCTTGCTAGCTCCCAACACCACCTGCTCACTGCTGGAGGAACTCCCCCTCTTCACCTCCTCCCCATCACTGCACAAAAAGCCTTTTTTTTTTTTGAGTTCCTTTTCTGGAGGCTGTGAGAAGAGAGCTGGCTCACCTAACAATGAGTGCTGAAGGCTCCATGATCAGCAGCAGCAGGAATTGCAGTTTCCTGTCTCTGAAGTCCTAGCCATGAGCACCATCACAGTAAATACACTTTACGGATACTCTGACTGCCAAAATTTTAAACCATCTTCTATAGAGCTTGTGCCATTTCACAAGCTTATAATTCAGTCATATTGAATAAATTCTCACATGGATGGCAAATTACATGTTCAAGCTGCCAGCATCCCTCCCACCTCCAGCAACCCACTTGCCAAACCCCTGCTTCAAAGTGGGAAAACTGGAAGGTTATCAATGTAAAGTAAATTGTAAGACTCTGACATGAACAAACCAACGTAATTTCCTCCCCCTCTGTTTTTACTAAAATTTGCCAAAATAATTCAGCCTGAGGCAGAATCTCAGCATGGAAGAACACCAAACAACACAGTCTGATAAAGATATGAGCAACTACAACAAAGTTCTATATAATGGGGAATGTTGGGCAACCATGACTACAGCCACTGCTGCCAGCTCTGCCTATAGCACAAATGAGCAATATTGTAACATCCATATTAATCCCCTCTCCAAAACTACGAGTGAGTCTGGAATATGACTCATAATATCCTTGGCACACATTTTGATCACAAAGTTGATGAAAGCATCCGTCCCTGAACCCATGCATGAAAACTGCAGATGAATTAATCACAACATGCAGGAGCTTGTGACACCAATGTCTGTCTGAGCCTGCACACCTGCAGCTGCAGCACTGGGACTCCTGTGTGACATGATGTGACAGCAAAGTGACACTGCTGCCAACCTCTGCTGCTGATACTTTGTCACATCCAGGGAAGAGAGGACAGTATTTGCCAGTGGTTTTTATTCTAGTAGTGACCTTCCTGGGCTATGTGTACTTCCACAGGGTGATGTAAAACTCACACTGTAAGGCAGTGAAGAGGCTGCTCTGTTTTGTGTGTGTGTGTTGTTAACACTCAATGGCACCATCTCCTCGCTCGAGATGATAACAGATGTCTGTGTATTCTGCAGATGCATTGGTAGCTTCTAGCAAATAATAAAAGAATTTATAAACTCCACTGTTGGTGACTTGGTGCCATGCATTCTCCACGTGCAAGATCACTTTGTTCCTCTCCTGTGAGCAGTAGGGTGACTGCCTGGTGGGATTGCCTACCTCAGTCCAGGTGAGCAGTCAGAGTAATTTATCACACTGCTTTATCCAGAAGTAAGGAAGAGGACTTCCCCAAGCAGCTACTTCCTGACACTAACCCTGCACACCCTCCTTCTCCCTGCAGGCTGTATTATCTGGGAAAAGTGAGGGAAGTTTGGAGCAAAGAAGTATCTGCACAGTTTCTTGACTGGGGCCAACCCCAGGAGATGAGAAGGCCATGCATGTCTGCAAGAAGCTGACCCTGGAACGTGCAAGAATAATCCTCTTCTATCTTTGGAAGTGCAGTTGCACTCAAAAAAAAAAAAGTTTTGGGGATTTTGTTTTCTGCTGCAAACAGAGGAGAAACAGGGCCATAACAGCTCTCAACGACTTGGGCTTAATTTTTGGGGAGAATGCCACTGCTGAGGAAGACTTCTGTCCCACTGGTAGTTCAGGGCAAGTTCACAAAGTGACAAAACTCTGACCTTCAGTGAAAATGTGGTAAGAATCCAGGAAACTGAATATACCCCCAGAACTGCGCCTGCTCAGCTCCTCACCTCAGAGAGAAGACATTTCTATCAGTCCTGAAGAGGAACCAAGGACCACGATTCCATCAGCAGGAAAGGATGTGCTGGAGATCATCAGACCCTAGAAAATCTGATCCTGATCAACAACACTTTTGAGTGACAAGAACTAGGCCAAGGTCACCTGTCTGGCTAAAATTCAGCCCAAGAGGGCTGGCTAAACAGCAGTAAGAGAGAGGGCTCTTCAAACTTAAGTCTAAAATGTGTGGAACTTTTAGTTCTAGAGCAAGAAAAGATTTTGATCCAGTTTCAGATTTTAAGTCCATCTCCTAAACAAAAGCAGCTGAAGTTTAAATGAGCCAATTCTGCAGATCATTATGTTGCTATTACACAATTCCTTCTAATCCCTGAAGTGTGGAAGATGTGCCAACGCCAGCCCAGGCACATCTTTGTCATTTCAGCTGGACTTCCATCCTTTCCACTAAAGATTTTGTTCTGCTAAACCATTCTTGATGAATGCCAACACTAAAATCTCCCAAATATTTATTGTAATTTCTTTGGCCACACTATCACAAGTGCCTAAATTCCCCTTCTCAGTTGGAGAGCTATCTAGACCAGAGGTCTCCAAATCTTTCAGCCAAATAAATATCACAAAGGCTCACGAGCCCTATGAGTAGTAAGGCAGAGATTGTTTGTGCTACAAAAGGAACAAAAATGACCAGCCATCCCCTGCTGGCTATTCTCCTCCCCCAAGAAGTTGGTCTAATCCCCTCTACCCTAGAGTCCTTACAAAACAATGTGCCAAGGAAAGGGAGCAACTGCTCTGCATACTGATTCCCTGCAGATTGGACATAGCTTGTGGAGAACCACTGCCAGCCAACTGCTGAGAGCAACCCTCTCTGAGATGCTGTGCTAAGGCAGAGATTGCTTTTCATCCCTCTGTCTTAGAGACTGCCCAAAGAAACTGTCAGGATGGCTGCAGCTCTCCTGGGATCATGCAACAGCAGAGCACTTCCCACATTGTCTTTGTGTCTCCTAAGCCCAGCAGGTAAAAGGGCTGTGGAGCCCACAGCCACTCTCAGTGACAGAAGCAACCTGGCTTCATCCAAACATTCTGGGGAGAGGAGGATGCAGCCCAAGGAGAACACTCCTATTTCTCTTCCAGTGGCTGCACACAGCACCCTTTAGGTGAGGAGGTGCACACACTGATGGGCCATGCAGGGAGCAAGTGCCTGAGGTGCCAGGGGAAAGGGGGGAGATGAGCCAGAAACATGGGCTTATGGCCACCCCTGTGTGCTCCAGGGTGCCAAGGCCAAACCTGGAAGCACTGCTATATGTAAAAGAAGCCACAGTTGAGAAGGTAACATTATAAACCTATAAAAATAAGGTTTTACTGCTGCTGACTAGCTGGGACATGCAGAACATATGTTGCAGGGAACATAGCATGATTTTATTAGCAAACACAAAGCCATTCATGCCGAGTGGCCCAAACGGGGTGGGCTGAATTAAGAGAACAATAGCAGTTCATCAGATGGCCCTTTCTTTCACATATGTGTTCAACTTACTGTGCTAGCAAATACTTAAAGTGACTTGGAAATACATTTTCATTCAAAGAGACTCACGTTATTAACACATTAGACTGAAATCAAAATAATACAGAACGTAACCTATTCCTGATGCATTAAATGACTAAATGTAAACCAATAGCACTCAGGCAACCTCCTCATTTTGGAAACTCACTTTGGCCAAGGAACTATTCGCCTGATTTAGCCCAAGCCAGCACTTTGCAGCTCTACTGAGACTGAATGGGATGGTCTTTCAGCAGTGAAGACAGCGAGTGCTGCATCACTGCCCAAGTGAGTGGGTCACAGAGAGCTGTGCAGCCCTCGAGTTGCCCAGGGGAGGATGTGCCCAAGTTCAGACCAATCTGAAAGGAAAAATCCCACCCCACTCTGTCAGAGGCTGATGCTAACCACATTTCCAATTCAATCATGGATTCCAGTTCCCCAAATAAGAAAACAATAGACACCAAAGAGGAAAAGTGGAAACTGCTGCTTGGGGAAGCTTGCCATGACATGCTGGCTGAAGTGTGCTGGGACCAAATCCTGCTGTAGCCGGGCTGGGGCTGAGCACACCAAGGCAGCCCTCAGGGAGGGCAAGGCTGGCTGCTGGAACTGCCTGCTGGCCCATCTGCCTCCCTCCCTGCTTCCTCTCCAGCTCCCCTCCAACTCACAGTATTTGTGCTGCTCACTCACCCCAGGGTGGGAGGGATGAGAAGGGCTGGGACAGGCCTGGAGATGGGCTTGGGAAGGACAGACTTCAGAAGTGACAGCAGGCTCTGGCTCTGACTGTCCTCTATGTTGGGCATTCCTGCAGTGACAAGCATCTAGAGTTGCTCAGTCTTGTTTTATGCCCATTTTTAAGACTTGTGTTTTGCAGAAAAACAAAGGTGACTAGAGATGCTGCTGGTTTAGGAACAAACTGCCTACTTAAATTACAGATTTGCCACAGGACACCAGTGCAAATGATAAGGCAGCATTGCCCTGGCTCAACCTTTGTCAAAGAATTCCTAATCTTCTCCAAGATTAGATTTTTGTTCTTTCTTAACTGCCAGCTAGACTGCAGGGGGCCAGGCCCACAAACACAAATTAATTACATCAGCTGTAATTCACACCTCTGGATGTGTTTGTTAAGTGTTTTTTCATAAGGCAGTTGGGGGAAAAACTAGTAGTGTATCACACTGAACTATAGATTTCTGTTGTGGAAGGAGCACAACATGGGTTAGGGTTAGGGTTTATACTCCAACGGGTGAATTCAAGCAGATAGTTTATTTCAGTGCAGAACTGTGCATCAACTTGTAGAGTTCAACCAGACACCTCTAAGATCTACAACAGCAGCAATAAAACAGCCATAAAGAGAGCTCAGCTCATCAGCAGCAGCATGCAGCCCAGAATTCAGTCCCTGTCACACACAAGGGCTTAGAGACACAGGAGCTTTCCCTGCCCACCATCCAATCCCACCAAAAGAAAGCTGAAAGGTCACCAAGGAAGATGCTGTTCCTCAAGGCTGGAAAATCCCCCACCCTAACACAAGTCCCAGCGTTTCCCCTCCTCAGCTGAGAGAGCAGGGGCCTCCAAACAGCAGCACTGTGCAAACAACACAGAAGTGTTTTGGCTGTGGCAACCTTTGCAGTATGACCTTGAGGAGAGGAACACAGGGCTGCTGGTGAGTCTGTGTAGAGCCAGCTCGGAGTCCCCCTGCACCCAGAGGTGACAGACCTGTGTGTAGGGCAAGGCCAGGTAACTGCACCATCGTTCCTATTGCACAGCACCCTGCAGGGACGGGGGAAAGCCTCGGTCAGTCTTACACTGGTGCAAGGACAATGTCATTTCCCTCTAATTCACTAGAAAGAAACTGCAGAGTGGCTTGGTTTGCTCAAAGAATTCCCCACTGAGCAAGGAGGAGACCCAGCCATGCGCGAGCAGTCCAGGTTAGTCCTGCCTAACCCACGCTGTGGCAACATCCAAAGGGAAAATTCCATGCTTCTGTCCTCTCCCCAGTTCCTTCCTGTTCCTCCAACCTGGGCACTACAGACAGAGAAAACCACCAGCAGCCCAGTGATGGATGGGCAAAACTTTGATGAGTATCAGATGATCAGCACCCCGAGGCTGATGGAGAGATAGTGGCCCCAAGCTCATCCTGCTGGAATGGCACATCAGAAATGCCCTGGCCTTCTGCTTCCCAGCAAACAGGGTGGCAGGGGCAGGATGGGGTAAGGGAGCACAGGTTTTAGGCATTTTTTTAGTTCACTATTCCTACAGCAACCACATGCTGCTCAAGAACAACTTCCAATCCAATTAGAAAATGAAAAAAACCAACCAAACACTAAGGACTAATTGCTTAAGATAAAAACACCTTATCTCCCAAATGATTTCCCTGACCTTTTGATGCATGGCAGTTCTCCTCTGAATAAAAAACGTGAACTATTTACTCAGGGTGGGATTTTCATGAGGGCCTGTAGGTGTGTCAAGGCAAGGTCAGTAAGGAGAGAGGACTTTTTTTTTGTTTTATTTTTTTTTTAAGGCCAACAGCTACTGCTTGGAAAAGCTAGCAAGGAAATGTCCAGGTCCTCAGATTACCCTCCTGGTCTACAACAGAAGTAAGAAACTGAAAGTCAAACACAGGCTGAGAGCAAATGCTCCAAGTTAAATATGTTAATCAATTAGATAATTGGAGTGAAAATGCTGCTCAGTGCCCCTGAAAAGGCCAGGAGACATTAGTGAGGGGAGACATGGCAAAGCTGCAGAGAGGACAGCTGTCCTCCATGGATATAACTGAGGTTATATGGTGGTGAAGCACTAAGACATGTCAGAAAAGAAATATTCTTTCTTCAATTTGGCATTTTTACAATCAAGCAGAGAAATGCAGCTTCCAGGCTTAACATCAGAGGTATCTCGTGGGCCTCCATGAGAATCAGAGCTGCTCCTTGGTGCTTATCCCCCAGAAATAAACAGTTTGCAACAGCCAGGTGGGTCCCCGTGCTCTGCTTCCTTCAGACCTTCCAAAAGTGAGCTGCTTTTGACAGAGGGGTTTGTTTGGGATGGCAAAGCCCAACACGTGTGCAGGGATCCTGCAGCACCAAGCCTGAGCAAGGATGGTGACCACCTCTGCCCGTGGACCATGGCAGCTACAACAGCACCATGGGGCTGATGCAAACCCAAACTTCCTTTGCACAGCCTGGAAAGAATCCCAGCAATTTCAACGACAGGGCAGCCTCCCTGCCTGCCATCTCCCGTGGATTTTCAGCACAGCTCCTTGAGGCTGCCAAATGCCAGCTCCATACACTGCACAAGTGAGCTATTCCAAACATTTTCAGCCCTTGTTGTTGTGTGCTGAGGTAGAGCTGGGCGTGAAGAAAGCTTTCATTGAGTTAACTCTGTTTTACTCGGCAAGTGGAACAAATTTCATCACCCCCTACAAGTCCATTCTGTTTTCTATTTATACCGCAGCCATTTGGTGCAGGACTCAGGAGCAGCAGGAACAGGTGATGTAATGCACTGTACAAACAGCATTCTGTTCATACAGTGGGAAAATAAAGTGCATTCTCTTGGTTTCTTTGATCACACTTAAAACAATCAGATTAGAAGGCACAGATAACCCAATACATGCTGGAGATGAAAGGACTCTGGAGAAATAAATCACCCAAAGTTAGATATTAAGCAAGATTTCTCTCTCAACAATCAACTTATCTGCAGAGAGAGGAGGAATGACCATGTGGTTTCAAAATCCTGCCAGGCATTTTATTTATTTTTATAATACCATAAAGCTACTCCACCCACTTTTTCAGAATGAACGTTGCATTACACAACACATCAAAGGGACTTTATGGCCTAAATTAAGCAATAAAATAGTTGAGATTGTGCGTTATGCTGAAAAATTGGCCTGCTCCTGGTGCCTGGGAGATGGGAGGCGAACACCACATGTTCAGAGCACCTGAAGAAAGCTTGGGGCAGTATGGCCTGAGGTACTGAAGTGTGTGGCACTTGCATTTAATAGCCCAAAGTGAAGTTTGAGGCTCTTGGTGCCTCTTGTAACCCTCTCTTGCTCATGGGACAGCACCAGCTCAAGGAATGGCATGGGACAGCACTGCAAGCATAAAGACCTGGGACATTAATAGGATATGGTCCTTCACATCCATAACCTTTAAGGTTTGGTTTATGTCACTGCTGTGACACAAAATAACACGACTCAAGCACGGTATTCCAGCATCTGAACAGGAGCAGGAAAAGAGAACTTTATTTTTTAGACCTTAACATTTATAGAATTTTAAAAGTGACAGCGAATTGGAGGATGACATTGTCACCTCTCCAACCACACTGGTCAAACTAACAGTCCATCAAACTTCTCTTCCTACAGAGAAGAATGCAAACAGTCATTATTTACATGAAAGTGCGTGAGAAACTCCATTACAAGAATGTAAACATCAGAAGGCTTAGAAAATCTCAAAAGAACAGGGCGACAGGTTTATAGACAAAGTTCTCTTGGAAGCTGTGGGCTTCATGGATGTGGTTCCTCACATTTAACAGCAAACCATGCCTTGGGAAAGGAGGTGGGAAACCCCAAAGGAAAGGTGTTGGTGTGGCTGAAGCACACTCACCACTTCTGCACTTCTCACCATCTGGCTACTTCCTGTCTCTCCCACCTTGATCAAAATGACAAAAAAAAAATCTAAATAATTAAAGCCTCTCTTAAAACATTTCATGTGCATTTTGAATTAAAAAACAACCAGAAGCTGGGATACATAAGAGTGGTGTGTTGGTGCTAAGCGTTTACTTTCCAGTTCTGCTTCAATGCCCTTACAAAAGTGAGGTGAGAAATGAGAGGATGTCAAGAGAGGAGAAAGTTGGCAGATCCCATCACTCCAGAGCAGAGAAGGGACTAGGCAGAGTTTCCATTAGAGCAGCTTGGGAGGCACAAGAAAAGTGAACTTGCAAGGACACACGAACTGGCAGGTCCCACACACCCCAGTGTGTGTGTGTCCTTTCCTTCCCATTCCTAAAACAGGGTTTGAAAAAAAGGGGGGAAAAAAATAGAGGTTTAATTAGTTTGGGCCCTATCATGATTTTCTGTGGCCTGACTCATAGCGTTTGATCTCCCAAGGCTGGCGAGAGGTGTTTGAGCCTGCCCTCGGAGCCCCTGGCGCTCCAGCCAAGCACCAACAATGACTAGACAGACTTGAGGGCCACTCCTTCCATCTATCAATAGAGTCACTGTTGGGCAAGCTGACTCACTGCTTTCCCTGAGAACTGCTCGGCACCGGATCACCATCAAAAGAGCAAACCTAAAATTAAATATTTCTGTGTTTGCAGACAGTTAATTTAGCAAGAAGATGGATTTTATTTTAAGGTTTTGTTTTCAGGAGGTTCCTCCAAAGAAAGCTTGTGCTGCTGCTTTTGCGTGGCAGAATTGGCCAGGAGCTCCTGAAGGGCACATTCATGTGGCTTTCACTTCTCCGTCATGCTCTAAAGGCACAGTGAGGAGGATACTGAAACCCACAAACTGCATGTAAGGAAAACACACATACACAAAAGCTCTGGGAACCCCAGGTAGAGAAGTAGAGCTGTTCATAAACCAGCCTGCCTTGGCACAGCACCTCCCAGGCCTGCAGTGGGCAATGAGAGGGCTTCTACTTTCCCTTAGTGTCTCTGCAAGCCCTGACACAGAACGCAGAGCCCCAGCCTGGATGTGTCTGTCAGTCTGTGTTATGTCTCCCTGCGCCGCTCCCCAGCGCCGCACTGGGTCAATGCAGCCAAGCCCGGGTGGAGATAAAGGAGAGGTGAACGTGCCTGGTCTGATGGTTCCATTCCTGCTGTAAAACACAAAACCCACCCAGAACTTCAAAGAATTTCCCAGTAAATTCTCAGCCTCATTTAAGTTCAATTAAGTAATAAAGTTTAATGTCCTCGCCAGGACAGATGCAGCTTGGGAAGATGACGACAACAAAAGCTTCAGGATGACTGTGCATAACTCAGATCCAGTGAGACAAGGGTTTAGACCTTGGTCATGTACATACCCCCCAACCCCAGGTCACCCCAGGATCCAAGATGTTCCCACACATGCCCTCGTCCTAGAGGAATGCTGGCACAGTTGGGCCAAGCACAGCCAAGCAGCAGATGGGACACAAGGACCAACTCCCTGAGCAGAGATGTCTGACTGGGATCAGACATGCCTTTAGTCTGCAGCACAACCCTATTCTCTACATCCAGGTACCATCACATACCAACAAGGATTGGGATTCTCTGTCTCTATCAGCTTCCTTAGGCTGCTAAGCTTAATTAACTGACTTCTCTAAGGTATTCATGAACATCACCAAGCTCTGCAATGTCTTCTGATTAACTGCATTTAAGAAATTAATTCTAAATCAGCCTATTCCTCCTGAAACTTCATGCAATATGACCGAATAAAGAGATGCCACTACTTTGCTAAGAAGACAGCAGCTCTCTGAAGACAGTTTTAGGAAAGTACAAGCCAGACTTCTGCACAACAGTATATAAAGATGGTATTTAAGGTTTCCAGGTTCTTTGAAGGCCTCCTGGACTTTACAGGAGAGACCAGTCCCATAGCAAACAGGTCATCTGATGCAATTACAAGTTGTGGTGGAGTCCCCAAACTTATCTCAATCAGACACTCTTGATTTCCTGTTTGTGGCATTGACAAATAAAAAGCTCTACATTACAGGTAATTACACTTCACAGAGAACAACAATTAAGAAATAGCCAATTACATTTTACAAGCGCAGGATAATCAAAAGCTTCCTCAAATATCTTGAGTTGCAATAAGTACTTGGAAATGGCAACTCCCAACAAATTGCAGGTAATTTAGAACAATTTACACAGATGACATATCTCCCTATCTGTGCTCAAAACCTGCAAACTTGGTTCTGAAAAATACTGCAGGAATTCCCGGAATGCAGCACTGCTGATTTCTAAAAATAGTTCATTACCTATTTCTACCTTCACTGGCCTCAAAGGTGAGATGTAGGACTCTGGTCACCACAGTGTAAAGATAAATTAACTACCAGAACACATTTTAGCTCATTTAAAGAATGGGAGGATCATAACATGTAAACCAAGTCTAAACAACAATAAAAAATATCTATTCCTTTTGTTTATGTTATTTGAAAAATATGCTTGATTTTAATAGTGCATAACTTGATTTAAGCCTTATGGTTTTTAAATGAACTGTCAGGTCCTTTATTTGCAACCCAGTACTGTGACTTGCACACAGTCAAGGCAGGAGAACCAGGATCAAACAGCAAATTAAAAACTATTAAATGATGGAGAGAAAAGGAAACATGCCTTTTTCATTTACAACTTTTCAGACAGGAGATCTAAAAGCATCCCAAGAGGAACAGAGCAGGAGACAAGGATGCAGCCCAGTGTAGATAGGTTGATATAGTACAGCAATCTCATCCCTCACTTTCAATGCATCCCTCACTTTTTTTTTTGGGAGGGAAATGGTTTTCCTTGCTCATATGGGTTGTTGGAACTGGAGTTTTACCTCAGAGCAAGGCTCTTGTATTGTATTTCAAGATTCTCTGCAGTGATGGCTCCCTGTCTCCTGGCCACCAATTCAGCTGCTACAGTCATTACTTAACCACAGGACCATACGAATTTCTGCAGGGCTTGTTGCTGCATAAAAACTGTTGGAAGTCTCTCAGGATTTCCTTGGCAGACAATTAAGGACTAAAATCACAGAGGTATTTGCTGGAAAGGAGCTTTGGACAAGCACAATAGCCTAACCTCCAGTCTGAAGAGGGACTACTGTCTATACCAGGTAAGGTGACCACTGCTGATGTTCTCAGTGAGAACATGAGTATTTTGAGAAATCTGGTGAGAGAGGTAAAACCCTGATTAGCTATGGCCAGATACTGAAACAGCCTTTTGTGATCTTGTATCATAGAGACCATGAGAAGAGCAAGGAGAAAAGCTTAACTCAAGGAAAGCCATCAATGTGTGAAAGAGCCTGGGACAGGCAGCAGCCTGACACAAATATATATCATGGCTGCAGTGTCAGCTGGAGAGGGGGCTTGGTGCAGAAGTACCAAAGGGAGATCTCATGAACACCTTGTGAAGACAAGAAGGGATTGACAGCTTAATACAAAGTTTAGATCTGCAACACTAACAGGAGACCCTAAAAGAAGGAGAAAGTTATTCTCAAACTCTATCTCTACCACAACTGCATTGGTATCAATGTGGTTAGAAAGAGATCCCTCAGCCCTTCTGCAGAACTCTTTTCCTTGTCCTCTCTGCCAAAGGCAGAGCAACCCAGCGTTCTACGTGCTGTTCACACTCAGCTATTGCTCAGGTCTGAATAAACCCCTGTTTGACAAACCTGCCTATTTTATTAAGTCAGTAACTACACTGATTAGAGAATTTCAGGTGCTTGCTCTTACAACTCCAGTTTTGTCTACCTGCTGTATCAATGTGCATTCATTACATTTAAAAATAATAAGTATTTTTAAAACTCAAATTTTAAAGGAACCACATTTTCCTCCCCTGCTAATTGCCTTCTGTGGCTTGGCAACATTTTTGTGGACAATAGGTGCTCCTGCCACTACTGTCCCATCTGGAAGGAGAGGTTTGGCTCCAGTCCCACCCTCTTTCTTCAGCTGAAGCTTCAGGATGATTTCAAAAGCTGGGAAGTGAGAGGATGATGCCACTCCATACCACCTGAGGCAACATACTACACCCAAGTCCACAGCCCAAGATGGGCTACCTGGGAGGGTTTCTGACACTGCTGGTGCCAAGCCACAAGCAGCAAAGGAAAGGAGTTAACAAAGGAAAAGAGTTGCTTGTTGCTTGACTGCTGGCAGTGTGGTTGATGGCTCTGGACAGAAGAACCAGGTGAGAAACACAGCAATCCATGTGGAGCTGACTCAGGGCGTCACCACCAGCGACCAAAATCCAGGTGACCTTGCTGAGGCCAAGCAACTGCTGCCTCTCAAGCGTATCCTACTGCTGGGGAGGCAAATCCAGTGAGCTGCAGGATGCATCTACTCCTCTTAGCATGTGGAATAGCTGTGGGCAGGCACTGGAGGACTGCAGGGCTAGCACCCTCACTATAAAACCAGTGGGATATCAGCTCACTCTCCAGAGCTCCAACAAGCACTGGAGCACTAACTTGGGGAGCGCCCAAGTCAGTGCTATTTGGAAAGGACAGTCAGGTCTTGAGCAAAGGGGCTCCAGCACTGCATCTAGAAATGAAAACAGACCAAGGTGGGGCCACTGACTTTTCTGCCTAGGCTGCTGCAGAAGACTAAAAGCATCCTTGAGCTCTTGACTAAAGCTGGAGCTGCTGGCAGCAGGGTTTGGCAGGAGAGAGGCTAAAACAGGCACTGAAGTCTCTGCCTTCCTCAAATGTGCTCATCTATTCCAGCCACACAGCATGATGGAGCAGTGGACTGGTGAAGTGTGCCAGGGACCAGGGGTGCCCTGCTGATCTCTGGAGCAGAGACACAACTCGAGGTGCCCATCACGGAGACCCTTCCCCTCCTGTGCCAGCTCTGCTGCGGCGGAGCAGCGCCCGTGCCGCGCCTCTGGCTGGAGGAAAACGCACCCTGAACCTGATGAAACTGCAAGGCGTTGGTCGCTCGGCAGTGCCACCCACTGCGGTGCCAGCTGCCCTCCCGGCCACGCGGGCACGGGCCCTGCCCTGGTGGATGTTATCTGGGCCGGGGAGCCGGGCAGAGTGCTGGGTTAGCACAAAAACAACAACAACAACCCCCAGCTGCTTTCAGTTCAGTGCAGCACACTTCCGACTTCTTGGCAATATCGGGAGACAAACATGTGACAAATACCCCTCTACTCAACAGCACAGGGCTGGAAATAAAAATACTCAGTTTTGCCTAGCTGGGCAGAAAACACCAGCACCTGCAATGATACAATCAGAGGAAAAGCACCATGACTTCCAGCACCTCTAAAACGAGACTGCTGCATCTGAGAAAGATCATCCAAAGGAACTTCCCTCCCTTCTCCCCCAGACCTCTACAATTCACACAACAGATACTGCTGGAAGAACATAGAAAAAGGAAAAGCAGATGCAGCTTGGCTGTTGTGGCTGTAGGCACACAAAGCTGCTCTCCCAACACCTCTCCACCGGTCCATCAGTGTGTTTGTCCCATCCAGCCTTTGTCATCACCTAAACTTACAGACAACAAATCTACAACAAATATTAAAATGGTGTGAGCCTTGTCTCTCTGCCCATCCTAGTGCCAGCCACTGCGACAACAGATTCCACCTCACCAGTGAAAAGCCTGGAGACAGCAAGGCCAGCAGAGACAAAGGTGTGCTGGGTTTACCTCTGAAGGGATTTAGATCTGGAGCACTCAACATGGACAAACTGCTGAGACAGGCATTTACTCAGGTGTATAAACACCAGGGGCAGCAAACGCCAGCCTTGCAAGAATTCTCCTCCAAAGCTTAAGAATAAATTCAACGTGTTTTTAAATAATTATGGATGAATCATTTGAAAAAACTTCCTACATTTTATCTTCAGTTGCTGACACTGATGGTGCAGCTGTTTTGTTTATAATGTAATTACACATTCCCACCTACTTGCACTCTCAGTGTGCAGCAGAGTACCTCAGGTAGCAGAAAACCTAAAGGCTGACATTTCTTTCCGCCCTTTGGAAGTGACAGAACAGTTAGCACAAAACTTAATTTATTTG
>VZRH01001161.1:5000-44964 GCA_013397555.1 Urocynchramus pylzowi
GCCTGGAGAGCACTGGCAGAGGCAGTTCCACTGAGGACACAACAAGCACCTGTGCCCCCCTTGTCACATTATCATATTGTGTTCACATTATAACATTGGCCTGCAGGATTCAAGTATTCAAACTGATATGTTTTGGGCTAAAACAAAGTGGAAAATGTGCAGAAAGTAACTGTTTCCACAGGTGACCCCCTTGCTGTAGGTGACTGGCCCCCAGCTCTCCCCAGCTCAGCCCACAGGGCCAGACTGTCCAGCAAGGGAGACCTGTAACAACCACAAACCCCTCCAGGCACACAGGAGCATCCTTACCAGGGGTGTATCTGGCATCAGAATTTCCCCATCCTCCACCCAGACGAAGGGAATTATCCCAAGTGGACAGGGGGGGTTTCTGGCCTGTCAGCCCTGGAGGTGGCCGGGATGGAGCAGTGATGCTTTTAGGTGGCAAAGGGACCTTCCACAGCTCATGAGCCAGAGAGGTGTTAGTGACTGATCCAGGAGACCACGTTGATTTGGAATCACTGTTTCTGGCTACTAAAAGACACAAAAGACAACCACAATCACTGTTGCTGCAGCCATCACCTTGCTGCAGAGAAAAGCTGCTAAATTAGGGAGAAATCAAAACCGCTGCTTTGAAATCAGTGAAGTTACCACGCTGATGAGACCTCAGCACTACTTTTATAAACATCTAGGATCCCCCTGGAGCATGTGAAGGGGAAGGAACCAGGACAATACGAGCAGACATCACCTGAAGTGCTTTGTGCTGTACTGCTGAGGGAAACATTGTAGTTGGAGGCACGAATGGATGACCAGGCACTAGTTGAAGGCAGCGTGGTGTTCAAAGATGAGGATGACCCTGCAACAAAGAGAAGAGTCAGGCACAGCACAGCACGCCACAAATGCAGCAGGATGAACAGGCTTGCCTCGTGCACCCTCAGGGGAGGGAGGTGCAGCCCTGGCTCCCCATGCCCAGCCCACGGGCTCGTGGTGGCAGCAGCAGCAGCACTGGAGAGCACAGCCCTGCGCTCCTGCACGGCGGGGCTGCCACGCTTCTGCTGCTCCCAACGCCTGGGCGTGCACAGCTGACATCAGGAGCACAGCCCACACTCAAGGGACAGCTCCTGCACTGCATCAGCAGCAGGGCTGGGCCAAGCATGAGCTCCAGCCCTGACAGGCACAACTGGAGGGACAAACCAGCAGAGGAGCAAGCAGCAAACACACCCCAAACAGCACGAGGGACAACCATGAGGGCAGTGAGGAGCAAACACAGGGGAATAACCAGGAGAGGAGCAAGGAGCAAACACAGGGGAATAACCAGGAGAGGAGCAAGGAGCAAACACAGGGGAATAACCAGGAGGGGAGCAAGGAGGAAACACAGGGGAATAACCAGGAGGGGAGCAAGCAGCAAACATCTCCAGGAGAGCAGAGTGAGTGTGGCTGAGGGAAGTTGCACACAGTTCCCCAGCCAGGCTGAGCATACCACTGTTCCTGTCCCTGAGGTGGTCAACTTCCCGCACAGTATTAATTGAGAGATTGTTTATGACACTGCCAGGAGTGACGTAAGGGTCAGTTTCGGGGTCGATGTTTGGATAACCTTTCCATGGCTCACCAGGGCGAAACTCTAGGAATACAGATGCAGGAAAGAAGCTTACTTTCACTGTATTTTTAAAAAGGAAACAGCTGTCTAAACAATACATCTCCTAATGACTGAAAATCCAAAACCTTTTAAGCATTTAATTCACTTGACTTAGCCTTCACTTTATTAATTTAACTTCTGGTTTCTCTGGCAGATGCACTTCTCCCTGTACAATGCAAGTGCCCCTCTCCAGTTCCACCTGCTAAGAACACCCTGGGTGCCCTTCCCCCTGCAGGGGCAGCGCTGCAGGAGCCAGGAGGAGCTCCAGGGCAGGCAGGGAGGGAGGGAGGGCTGTACCTGGGGGCCAGTTAACACTGCTAGAGCCATTAGGCGATTTGGCACGGGGCCAGCCGTCCCCAATGGAGCCGGGAGGACTGGCTGGGGAATTACTGCTGTTCAGAAAGTCGTAAGGAACAAACGGAGAATCTTCCAGCCTGAAACCACTTGAAATAGCACCTGATTGAAAAGAAGAAAAAAAAAAAAAGCAGTCAAATATTTTTCACGGCCTTCACGGCCGGTTTTTATATCCCTATATAAGTGTATATAAAATCATGCCCTCGTAAATTATTCATGAAATATATAGCTGCACATTGTCCTCTTGTGATGCCAAGTTATATTGGAGATCATGCAGGAGTATATAAATCAAAATGAAATATGTCTGAGTAATTCAAGAGAAAACTGTAAGAATAATCTCCCATGAAACCCCTTCACTAAAACAGGACATATATTCAAAGTAACATGAGTTCAACTCAAGTAAAGCATTAATTCCAGAGGTAAGTGCATTCTGTGGGACCCCACTTGACTAACAGGGTTCTGTGGTGGGAGAGCTCGTGAAAGAAACAGCTACAACACGTGAAGGATCTTTAGCCACTGCAAAGTTCTGCAGATTCTATTCCTATTCTTGGGAGGCAAAAAAAAAATTAATTTAAAAATCCCTGGAGACAGAGAAAGAAATGGTTTAAAAGTCATCAGACAGCAAAGCCAGTTCTGCTACAGTTCTGAGGGAACCAGGGATTGCATGAGATACAGAAATTCCTGGCTCTGGTCAGAAAAAACATCACCTACAGGTGAAGCAACACCACCACTGCCTGTGGCAACAATGGGAGGGGTTGAGCAGGGCAGCTGCAGGGAATGGCCTCTACAGGCTACCAGAGGCAGCTCAGAGCAGCACAGCAGCTGATGCACCTAAAAATACCCTGACAATCTGAGACTGAACAGTAACAGGAGACTGGGGACATTTATAACTATCTTTAGACACAGATTCTTGGGCTATAGACTTGAATTTTAACTGGATGATTTCAAGCAACTGAAACAGCTGAAATGTCATATGAATCTTGATTACTGGAATGAAATACGAAGCAACCAAGTTCACCTCCTCTAAAACTAAGGGCAGCAGTGGTACCAAGTCTAGCCCTTCTAAGCTCTTCCCAATTTTAGAATGCAAACACAGACACTCATAACCAACACCTGCCAGGAAAAATGTCAGCCATGCCCAGAATGTGGTAAATCCCCCAAAATCACCTTAGGACAGAAGGGTGGTGGGAGAGAAAACTTGAAAACCAAGCTTTTGGCTTAAAAATACACGAAGCATTCCACTGGAGATTAAGGTAAAGCTAGTATCAACAGTCACACTTACAGAAAAGTCTGGTTAAAAAATGAATTCTGTAGAATGTTTCTACTAATCTCATCACAAGATCAATCTGTGAGCACAGTCAGCAAAGCTGTGGCTGCTGTGGCTGACAAGCAGCAAGTTGGCACAGACAGCACAACAGAAACTGTGACACAGGAGTTACAACCCCAGCCCAAACAAGCACTGCAAACCTGCCCTGACAGCCAGAACCCCAGAGGCTGATGTGCCTGCTCAAGGCACGCTGAACATACCATGTTTGCTGGAGTTTTGATCTAGGGATGTGTTCATAGAAATGCTGTCGACTGTAGTCCATTTCCTCAGCCGAGACTGTGGCTCTTTAATACTGCTCATATCCAGGTTTACATTCAAGTTTGAGTTCATTCCTGAAAGCACACACAGCTTATGAGATACAGACCAAACTTCTCCTCCTGCTCATCACCACTGCTGTCCCAGACAGCACTGAAGAGCATGTTGCCATGGTTATGTCATGCTTCCAAAGCTCTGGTTCTCAGGAACATTCTAGCACTTAAACCAGGGAACTCTCTGCACACAGAAGCTAAGCTGAGCAATGCAAAGCACTCCCAAGTTCTCAGCTCATGTCCTCATGCAAAAATGTCAGAGGAAGAAGACATTAGGAAGTTAAGAGAAACTAAAACGTAAATGCCTAAAATATGGGGCAGACAGAACTGGTCTTGACCTGCTGCAGCTGTGGTCTGTACTTCAGATGTTTCTCTGCCTGAGAATCAAGACAATGCCAACCCAAATCAACTCAAATACCTGGAAGAACCAGGCTCTTCTGGGCTTGGACAACGTGCCCACATTTTTGACCCTGGCATGCCCGCTCCCTTTCCAAACCTGTAAGAATCCTGAACTCACAGCTTTACCTGGTACCTTTCCAGCCCTTCAGATCTATTTACTTCTTTTCTGAAAACAAACCACTACAATGGTTTAACTTGAGGCCAGAGACACACAGGGAACTCCTCAATTGTCTCCTAGAAACACCTTCCTTCAGCACTGGAAACAAGGGCTTCCTCTTGCTCCTAAGTGCACATTCACAGCCATAAAGAAACTGGTTTACTTTCTGAGGGGTTTCTGTTTGTTTTTCTTAAAGGCACGAGCAAGAGTTGGTGCCAGAAAAGCCTCCTCTTGAAAAGCCTCATGAAAAGTGCTTGGAACAGGATGGAGTTTTAAGAAATATAACAACTATCAATAGCTCCAACAGAAAAAAAGGGAAAGTCCAGCTGATCCTGTTTCTGACACCCCCCTGTGGCATTTTGCTGTTGTCAGAGCAGTAACTCTGCACCACAGTAACCTTCCTTCTACCTTTGAAGAGGCTGCAGAGAGCAGACCTCTGAGAGAAGGGTTAGAAAGACCCCAGGCTGGCAGAAGGGCACAGCTGTGACAGGCCAATGCCAGCCCCCAGCAGGCACAGCTCTGTCACAGCTCTGTCAGGGTCATGTGTGGGCTGAGTGATGGATACCAGTCCCTGGACATAATCCATAGTTCAAACACTCTTCCCAAAAGTTATTCTTCATATCCTACTGTGGAAGACTTTACATTAGTTATATGGTTATACTATTAGTTATAGTATACTCAACACTAGTTGTTAGTTATATCAGTTCTACTCACTATAAAGGTTGTTTTTACTAATAGACATACTTAACTCTATAAGGAATTGGGAAGTGACTGCAGAACTGGTCAGGGAGAGAAAAGGATGCTCTGGCCCCCAACCTCTACTTTGGGTGAGCATCTAGTGAATCCTGACAAATCCCTTGCCTGAAATGGAAACAGAATCTCCTTGCTCTCCTTGCTGTGTCTCCTGCCACTGCTACGGGAGCACGGAGAAAACAACAAACCTACAGGATTTTCCAGGAGACAGCTGGGCAAGGTGAGCTCCCTCTCACACAGCTACACCACCACACCTCTGCACTCAATCCTTCACTACAGGGGGAAGAAACTCCAGCAACATGCTTTTCCTGCCCTTAAGCCCTTATGTGAGGACTGAGGGTGGCTCTGTGTGCTGAGCAGAGGGACCCCAAAGAATTCCTGTGTATCCTGTGGCAGGCTGCTGAGGGACCTCAAAGCAGCCTCACACACACTGCAGGCTCCTGAGACAGGGCCATGACTCACGTGAGAGGGCAGCTGAGGAGCAGCAGACAACAATTCCAGCTCAAGGAATGAAACACAAAGGAGCCTGACCTGGGCAGGACGCGATCCCTGAGTGCAGAGCTCGGTGAGAAAGTGAAATATGCCTTTCCTTAGAAGTAACACAGTGTCTCCAACAGCTAAAAACTTCCTTTGTATGCCTTGCCCTTTGGATGAAAGCAGAATTGGACATTGATGCCAAGCATCACCAGCAGCTCTGAAGCAGCAGCCCGGACCTGAGGCTGGCCACAAGCCACCCCCAGTGTGGCACTGTCCTGGGCAGTGCCACTCTGCCTGCAAGCACAGGACCTCAGCTGCATGTCCAGGAAACAAACTTCTCTGCAGAGGCCAATGAGAATGCAATCAGCCCAACAGAAACGACCCAATTGGAATAAAAGAGAAGAAAAGCAAAAATGAAGGGGAGGAAAGAAATGGGGGTGAGGGACAGAGGTAAATGGTAAACAGCTGCAGTAAGATAGCATCAAAAAGGGACCTAAAGTAACAAGAAAATATACAAGCCTGCAATTTCTGAAGTGGAAATTGGACAGAAGCCTGAAAATGTTGGGAGAAAGAGACAGGAGATGTTTGTATTTATAAATGTTCAGACATTTTGCCTAATGAGACAACAATTCTTTAAAAATGCAAAACCAAAAGCTTTCTTTCCTGGACAAAACCACTAACAGGCAAAGTGACTGTTCTACCTTTGCAATTCCAGAGCCATTGAAAGCAGTTTTGAAATCCCAAGAAATGTGTTGACATCAATGGATTCTTTGCATGGATTCTACTTCTTAAAGTCCTTTAGCTCCAGGAATCAGGACTTTGTATCACCCTGGGGATCCAGGGGACAGAAGGAGCACTAAAAGGAGCCTGTCATTCCTCAGGACTGTAAAGTATTCTGCACTGAGACAGGGACACTCACTGGGCATGAGTGTACTTGGGGAAAAGTTACTTGGTGAACAAGGGTAACCCCACACAGAATTACTACTTCCACTAAAATGGGAAGTACTGACAGGGTTACAGTCATTTTCCAGGAGGAGGCAAGGGGGAAAGTGGGGTTGTGTGTCACACAAACACTGGCTGACTGCAGGGCACCCACCTATAGGGAAGCTGCTGAATGCATTGATTGGTGAGGGCCCTTTCTGCAGCTCAGGAGTAGTGTGGGGCATGACATTCTCAAGGAAGGATTTCATGGAGGGCTGATGGAGTGACTGCTGTTGAGAGGGTGGAGTTTGCTGCTTCATTAACAGGTTTGGATCAAGCTGACGGGACTGTTGCATCATCTGTTGCTGCATACTAAGAGATCGACCCTTTAAAAAAAACAGAGCAGTTACAAAACATCAGTGAGCAAAATGAGCAAAAGCTTTTCCATGCTTTGAGAAAGAGGATGAAATGCACCTTTGTCCCCTGCACAGCCACAGCCCAGCAGCCAGTCCCTCCTCTAAAGCCTGTCCACCCCTGCACAGCCACAGCCCAGCAGCCAGTCCCTCCTCTAAAGCCTGTCCACCCCTGCACAGCCACAGCCCAGCAGCCAGTCCCTCCTCTAAAGCCTGTCCACCCCTGCACAGCCACAGCCCAGCAGCCAGTCCCTCCTCTAAAGCCTGTCCACCCCTGCACAGCCACAGCCCAGCAGCCAGTCCCTCCTCTAAAGCCTGTCCACCCCTGCACAGCCACAGCCCAGCAGCCAGTCCCTCCTCTAAAGCCTGTCAAACTCCATCCAGCCCTGCACAATTCAGTACGAGCCCAGCAAGAAATGCAGCTCAGGATGAAAATAGCTATCAGGAGAGTCTGAGAAGTGAGAATGAAGAGGTTTCCTTACCTGCTGCTCCTGCTGCTGCCGACCCCCAGAAGGCACACTCCTCTGGGGCTGTGCCTTCTGCTGCTGAGCCAACAGCCGCTGCGAGACAGGCCCGGGTTAGAGCAGGACAGGCCACCAGGCTCCACTCCCTCCCACACCACGGCCAGCAACCAGCTCACCTGTAACTGGGAGATCTGAGAAAGCTGGTTTAACTGGGACAGTTGATTCAACATGGCTACCTGTTGTGGGCCAAAAAGTGGGCTCAGGCCACCGCTGTTTGGTGCATACTTCAGTAATGATACTGGAACCTGCAACACACACCAGGGCAAAGGCCACTGTAACGCCTTCACTTCGTCCAGAATATGCAGAGTGCTACAACCTCTGCTCAACAGATGCCTGGTTTCATCAAGCCAAATATGCTCCCAAATATTTACAGGAGAAATATCAGCAACACCAACAAACAAGGAAGAATTTTCTGAAGCAGGGTTTGGATAGTTCAAACACAGAGTGTTTTCTGTATCACTTACCTGAGGGGATAGTAATGGAGGAGGCACTTGAGCACGTGGGTTAGGCTGAGATGAATTAAGAGGTTGTGCTGGAGGCTGCTGCATGCTCCTGGGCTGTGCTGCTATATTCCCAACACCAAACACACTGGGATTGCCATTCTGGGGAAAGGATGGGCAGTCAGTGGCAATAAACCTCTTCTGCTGCTTCTCCCACCCCACACATTTCAATCACAAGTTAAACACTCATCAATTACACAAGCAGCTACAATGTTATATCAAAAGGCTTTAAATGCCGTAAGTAACACACCAAGGATATGCACGCAGCCTTACCTGTCTAACAGAATTCAAGCTTTGCATACCCAGCCCTGCTAGGGAGCCCAGGGCTTGGTTAGGTAGTGCATTATTTGAAGGGGGAAGCTTCATGTTTTGATTGGACATAAACTGCATGTTTTGGGACTCGTCTGCTACAATGCCATCCTGATGGGACAGACAAACCGAGGCGCAACAACCAGCCAGCAAGCAAGCAGAAGGGAGAAACCATTGCAGGAGCAGAAGGGAAGAGTCACAGGACAGTCCAGCACCAGCAGGAAATAGGCAGAAAACAAAAGAGATCAGGTTAGTCATCGGCACCGCCAAGGGCTACAGGAAGTGCTTAGTACTGTGTACCAGTGAGTTACCAAGAACAGATCTATTTCCTGGAGCCAGCCCTCAGCCCCCCTGCACCCCTGCAGAAGGCTCAGGAGCACACAGCTCACTGCTGAGGGCACGGAGGGAGCTCAGCGGTGTCCCCAGGGAGGCCCCGACTGACCTTATCGAAGTAAGGACCGCGATCCATGGAAGACTCTTTGGGAATTTGGGGACGAGAACCAGGGCCTTTGCCAACCACACGATTGTAATCTCCCACGCCCAGGCCGTGCTTGTCCATCTCCATCCGCTTGTCCTGCAGTAACCCTGGGGACACAGAGGTGGCTGCACTGCACGGCCTGGGGCAAGCAGCCCTCGGCCACACCGACACCAGCGTGCTGGGGAGGGCTGGGCTGAGCTGAGCCTGCCCTGGGCAGGACAGCCCTGGCACAAACAGCACCTCAGCCTGAGCTGAGCCTGCCCTGGGCAGGACAGCCCTGGGACAAACAGCATCTCAGCCTGAGCTGAGCCTGTCCTGGGCAGGACAGCCCTGGGACAAACAGCATCTCAGCCTGAGCTGAGCCTGCCCTGGGCAGGACAGCCCTGGCACAAACAGCACCTCAGCCTGAGCTGAGCTGAGCCTGCCCTGGGTGGCAGGACAGCCCTGGCACAAACAGCACCTCAGCCTGAGCTGAGCTGAGCCTGCCCTGGGCAGGACAGCCCTGGCACAAACAGCACCTCAGCCTGAGCTGAGCCTGCCCTGGGCAGGACAGCCCTGGGACAAACAGCACCTCAGCCTGAGCTGAGCCTGCCCTGGGCAGGACAGCCCTGGCACAAACAGCACCTCAGGTGGCACTCTGGGCTTTACTGCAAAGGGAAAGTGCCCCATGTGCCAGTGCCTGCAGGCAACTGAGGCGTGGAATCACCACCAACAGACTTTGCAAGGCTTCACACAGATATTCCTGTCAGCTTGCTCTTAAAGCCAAGAAAGTATAATTGTTTAAACTTGTGATAATTTAAATATCAGGCCTGCCATTAATACTGAAATCTAAAACTCAAGGAACAATACCTTTACCCAAAAGACTATGAGCCCCAAAGTGAAAATACCCAATTTTGAAGTGGAATAAGGAGAGAGTAACTACACTAAAAATTACAATGCTGCTATTAGTTTTAGTTAAACATGCTATCATCATAGTATACTGTTATTAATATATTAAGAATTATCTTTCATTTGCTAAAGAAATCCTAACAGTGAATAGAATCAAATAAACTGTAACTGCTCCCAAGTAATTTTACACTCAGGTTTAAACATCTCTAAAATAACTGTTCAGTATTAATTTAGCTCTTAGAACTGAGCACGTGTTTCCAAGAATGAACCCGATGAGCCAGTGTGGGATTTGGTATGTTTCTGTTTATACTCAGTGGAGGTGCCCAGAGGGCAATCAAGATATTCATATTACAAGATACAAACTCACCACACCCTGAAAACATTCTCTCGTGTCAGTTTAACATATATAAATATGAATAAGCCCAGTTTGACACGTGGCCAATATTCCTATAGCAACCAGGTGATTCTGTGTGCAGCATTACTCACACACACACAAACACTTTTCTCTACAAGGACATTCCTTTTCTTTAGGGAAATATATACCTAACTATATATAGCTATATATACACTACATATAAGTTCAAAAATGTAATTTACAGAGGGATATAAGGTAAAAGAGAGTATGGAACAAAAAGCAATAAAGCCCAGCTCGGTTCTATTGTTCTTACCTCCAGACATGTCCATCTTATTGCTCTGTATGGTTTCTTCTGGTGATTCTCTCTGAAGTAATAAAATAAATCACAGTTATTTAATAATAATATTTTAAAGATAAAACAAAGAGATTCCTGCACACTATTACAGTTCAAAACTGCAAGAAAGAAAAATCAAGACAATCAGATGCTATTTTAAAGCATTTCCTCCCTTCAGTTGCTATCCAGTCAAGAACAGGTTCTCTCACCAGAACTCCTAGAAAATGCAGCAAAGCATCAGGCTATGGGATGAATACCTGGGTAGTGGTTACAAAATCCCTCTTCATCAATAAAGAGGTCTTTTTGTAATGAGAATGCACAGAAAAGGGATGGGTGATAGGGGAGACAAACACAAGCAAAAAGAAAACCACAATGAAAATGAACACTTGGCAACTGAGCATTTCAATGTCTGCACATTGTAACAAGCCCTGTGGAAAGGCAGCAAAGCCAGACAGAGACAAATACTTACTGAAAAACTGAGATTTGTGAATTGCTTAATGAATGGATTGATCCATGTTTCATCTTGCTTATTTCCACCTTTCATTATTCCCTTAAAAACAGAAAGGAATTCCTGTGATACTCAGACCCGACTTTAATTACATCACAGAGTGTTAAGAGTGAAAATTAAAGTGCAATGTGTAAATGCAGCAATTCCTTCTGACTTAGCTTTCAGAAATGACAGCAAGCCTTGCCCTGAGCTGCTCCTCACCTTTGTGGGCATTTTCTTCATGTAGGGTGGCCAGTTTAACGATGGGTTAGCTTCTTGTGAGGAACTGCTGTTCCACATTCCAATCTCGACATCCTCCTCTTCCTCCCAGCTGGTCTGACGACTGCCAGTCAATGGCATATCATCTCCACACCAACTATCTTGCATAGATTTAGGCCCTGGGGGTGAAAAAACCCAGCAGTGAACATTCCAGCAGCAGCTCCACCAAACAGCTCGACAAGGTAAAAAACCCCTGAAAACCACGAGGCTTCCAGAGAGGAATTTCACCCCTCTCAAACAGGCAGAGAGCACTCACCAGGCTTGTTTGGAGGCTGCTGCCCAAGAGAAGCGTTTCCCCAGCCAGAGGTGCCTCCTGCATCGCTGACAGGCTCTCCCCAGCTCGTACCAGTGTCCATGGGCTTGCCCCACGCCGCAGTCCCGTTATCTACAGTAGTGGCTGGAGCAGAAGGCTCTCCCCAACCTTTGCAAAGCAGGGGGAGTTATTGGCATCGTTTCGAGGAGGATTTTAAAGCTACCTAAAGAGACTCAAGTGTTTTGCCTTTTCTATATGCTTAACATACAGTAAAAAGCACGTGAGCACGTATTTCCATTTTGTATGAGGGTCATTGTTACAACTGCAAGCTGTTCCATTAATAAAAGTAATCACAAAAATACAAATCTGGAAATTTACAGGATTGCATTCTGATAATACGAATTTCTAAGATATTAAGCTAAAAGCTGCTTGTTACACGTAACTGACCCCATCTGGCACTTGAAAAAGAGACACAGCACAAAATACTTCCTATATCCCATTAAGTTCCTCTCCAAAATCGTTATTCACTGCTCATGAAGCTACAAGAGCAGAAAGCCTGATACCAAATCCTTATAAACCCATCCCCCTTCATTCTATCCTGCAGAAGCTCAACACGCTTCTTTTTTTTTTTGAAGGCTCATTGGCAAAATTAAATTTTATCTGGTTTAGAATAATTTATGAAAATATTTCAATCCTCAGACACTATTTTAAGTATTTTCTCTGTGTTCCCACTCCCCAGAACTCAAGCAGAGCTGTTTAGCCCTTATTACTGCAGTTATTTAAAACTAGAGCAGATCTTCCAATCTGTACAAAAACATCAATGCTCCGTGACAATGCTGTTCATTTCTTTAATAAACAGAAACTGTACTTCATTGCCACTTTGCCCTTCACACTTTGAAGCTAAAACATTGTTCTAAGGAGCAGGACTAAGAAAGTGCTTTACAGTCAAAAGAAAACACAAATGTGGGTAAAAGCCAGGCTTACCAGAACCCGAACTGCTCTCCTTGCTAGACATGGCACTTGAAGACAGTAGCTGCGGATGCACCTGTGCTTGCTGGTCTGAACTGCTGCTACTGTTAGGGACATTTTTATTCCACATATTCACATTTTTGTAGTTGTACTTGCTCGGATCACCCCAAGCAGAGGTTCCATCATCAATCTCCATCTTCCGGCGAATGGATTCGGGGGACGGCTCCTCCCAGCCCGTGGGCTCTTCCTCCTTTGCCGGGGCTGGCATTGGCCCCCCCAGCCAGCCGGACCCCGGGGGCTTGTTCGTGGCAGACGGGGCTCCCCAAGAGCCAACATCTTGCTTGTTCCACTCAGGAGAGCTGATTGGCTTTGATGAGTCCCCCCAGACTTGAGGCTGATTGGATTTGGGAGGGTCTCCCCAGCCCTGGCTCTGATTAGACTTTGCAGGCTCATCCCATCCTGAAGAGTTGTTTGGGGTTGCGCTGTTGCCTCCCCAAGTAACAGAATTTGATTTACCTGGCTCGTTCCAACCAGACACCGACCTGTCGCTGTTGCTGCCTCCAGAACTGGATTTCTTTGCCTCACCCCAGTGGTTACTTCTAGAGTTTTCACCCCAGCTATCGCCAGCAGACACTGCCCAACCCTGGCTGGCCTTCTGTCCATCTCCCCATCCCTGCTTCATCTTCGGTGTGTCATTCCAGGATGACTTTTCTTCTTTGCCACTTCCCCATGATTGATTGCTCTTGACCATTACTGTAGCAGCAGAATCTTCTTCCCACCCCCCTTGGCTGTTTGACCCTTTGGAGTCTCCCCACCTCGTAGCAGACTTTGGATCTCCCCACCCCGATACAGATGAGGTATCGTTATTATTAGGGCTAGGTCTATCCACACACCCCCCTGAGCTGGAAGTCTGTGTCACAGAGCCCCCCCAGGCCTCTGTCCCATTGTCAGTTTTTCTTTCACCCCTCGGTGATGTTTCGGTATCCCAGGCAGTGTTCTGTTTGATTGGAGTCTGTCCCCAACCAGAGTTGGAAAGGACACGCGGATCTAGGTCAGTTCTGTTCACTATGCTTTGGAGTAACGTGTGCTGGTCAACTTTCCTCCTCTCTCGGTTCTGGCCTTCCGTGGCTGCTCTGTCCTCGTGGCACCCGGCGCTCTCCGAGCTGCCCTCGCTGTCCCCCGCACCTGCTTTGGCCCACGTGCTGCTCTGCTCAGCCATCTGGGAGGCAGCAGAACTCTGGCTGTTGAGATCGTCCTCCTCAGCAGACTTCCATCCGTTTGTAAACTTCCTGCTGTTTCCATTCACGCCCTCGTTGGAATGCTGATTGCTGGGCAGCTTGCTCCACTCCCCGTTGGAAATGTTGGTGCCAGTGCTCTGTGCAGGGCTGCCCCATCCTCTCCTGCTCCCGCCAGCACTCGCCCCGCTCCCGTTTCCCCACGGCATGTTCTGGGAGCCGACTGTCCCTGCCTCCCACACCCCTCCGCCTTTATTCCCGTTGATTTGAAAGTTAGTGCTGCCAGGCCCGCTGCCGCCCGGCTGCATTAGAGTTGCATTCACAGTGTCACCATTAGCTTGGCTGTTTGGGCCTGGACATTTGTCTCCAGAGTAACTAGAACCATAGGCACCCCAGGTAGTACCATAAGAGCCGCCAGTCTTGGCCTCACCGTTGCTCAGGTGAGAGATGGAAGTGCCGTTTGCCACTGGAGAGGCCTGAATCTGAGAATGATTCATTGTGCTCACGCGCCAGGCCCCGGGCCCTGCAGTGCTGGGCAGCTCGTTCATCTGCACCGAACCAGCAGAGTTTGGTAAACTAGAGGTCATAAAGTTAGTAGTGTTATTTGGTCCATTCATTTCAGTGTTAAGGTTTTGAGGTTGCCCACTGAATGAAACATTCCTTGTACCATTTACTTCAGAATCACAACTTTCCTGAAGGCTTCCCCAGGAACCGTGGGCCGAGCCACCCACTTTCGAGTTAATACTCTGGCTGTTGGCCATCTGACCTATGGTACTGCACTGAATGCTTGTGCCAGGACTCCCACTCCCCACGGACCCTTTCAGGGCATGTCCACTGTTCTCCAACACGGACCAGGCACCATGGTTGCCATTTGAATTCAAAGTGCTTGGATTTAACCCTCCATTTGATGAAGAGCTTATGGTGCCCCAAGCATTCATTCTATTGTTGCTACTTTCAGATTTGCTGTCAGGAGCATCCACAGAAACTTGACATGTGCTTATTATGGACCCATGGGATAACCCCCAGGGCCCATTAATACTTCCATTGCCCACATTATTGCTGTTGCTACCAACCACAAACTTATTCTGAGACCCATGTCCGAGGCCATTGCGAATGCCATCGCCCTCTCCTCCTGTGCTCCCTGAAGCCATGATAACGAGGTTCCGCTCCGACCCAGAGCTGGAGGCAGAGTCAGTGTCCATACATTCTGAAGTCAGCTCTGGGTCACTGCCAGTGATTGATGGCCATGCTTCTTTGTCAGAGCCGTCTACGATAACTTTATCCCAGTTTGTGCTGGAGTCACTATTTGAAGAGACTGGTCCCCAGTGAGAATTTTCATAATGGGATCCTAGACCACTGTGGTTCAGATCTAAAATGAAGAAGGAAAGCCCAAGAGCATTATTATGAGTTTAGTGTTATTACTTCATTAAGCAGAAGAGGGAAAAAAAAAAAAAAAGGACAAAGATATTAAGGCAGGAATTATTTTGCCTATTATTTTGCTTCTGTTAAAACTACAGTCATGGAAAGTGACAGAGAAAGCTCTAAGTACAGCTGCCCAAAGGCTGCCACGCATAACCCAGAACACCTCCCAGCACGCAGAGCTGCTCTCACAAAAACCTCAGAAAACTTTAGGCTCCTAAAGGTCTTTTTCTTCCAGATAAACATTTTTTAAAAGGATACTCTGTATCACCACATACAAAGTATTTTCTAAAACACATATAGGTATTAAAAACCACAATACTAAATAAAACCCGAAAACACACCGAAAGGCAGAAATTCCAAGAGGATGTGGCCCTGGCCCAGCAGTACCAACTTCTGTGTGACAGCAGCCAGAGAACACACACCTTCCCACCCCCGTTACAGATGTTGTATAGGAGTCTTCAGCACATGTAATTCAAGGTATTTTCTTTTATACAACAACAGCTTGGTACAAAAAGCACAAGACCCATCTGAAGTTCTGCTTTCAGAATGCACTGATGCACAAGACTATTTTTAATTAATTTTTAATCAATATCAGTATTACTCATCCTACAGTGAAACAGAATTGAGTGCAAGACCCTGGCTCCCCGAGCTGGAGCAGCACAGAGCAGGGATGGCCCTCTGCTCCTCAGCCCTGGCACTCAGCTGAGCTTCACCTGGCACATCAGGTGAGGAACAAGGATGGTGGCCCAGCAGTTTGGAACAGGAGGAGTGGCAAAGACCTTGGCAGGCAGACAGAGAGCTGTGATGGTGTGTGGCAGCTGCACAGTCCTGGAGAGCCACCACCACCCCTGGGACAGCCAGGATTTGGCTGAGCACAGCCCAGAGCCTGCCCATTCGTGTGGCACCACAAGAACACTGTCGTGGCTGAACAACTGCCCAACAAACTTCAAGGTTTCAGCTCTCACCCTGGTATTTTAAAAAAGGACATGTAACCTGTACTAAGGGACTGATCAAATAGCTGAGTGCACTCTTGGGAGTGAGAGAACCAGCGGCACAGAACGAGATCCTGACCACACCAACACCATCCCAGGAACAGCATCCCTTTTGAAAGCAACACAAAGGCACACAGCCTGAATTCAGCACTGAGAGATACAGGTCAGGACTACAAGTCAGAGGGAAATGGTAAAACAAACTCTAATTTGCACAGCAGCAGAATACATAAAGAAAGTTGGTATTCATTCCAATTCTGTTACCCTCATTTAGCTGCAGCAGTTTGTGCACAGCCAATCCACCAACAGCACGCAGTGATTAACTTCCACTCAGCTGATTTTCTCCTATTACATACAAGACCAACAGTCTTTCTCCTGGACATAAACGTGCTAGTGGTGCCTAGTATGAGCCACTGCTCTGGAACATTCCTACCTGAACCTCCCCAGCTCGTGAACTTCAGAGACTAAGGACACAAACACTGAACAAGCAGATACCAGCTCTGGCTTTTGGTATCTGGCAGAGACCACAGAACACCCTCAAAACTGAAAAATGACATGTGACAACACTCTGCATTTGGTGCACAGCACAAGCAGCCAGAACAGCCTACTCTTGCTTTTCTTCCCAAAACTATTTAAAGTTGCAACTGAACTTTTGCTGCTTAAATCCTTGACAAAAAAACACTTACACAAACCCGAGTTTCTTAAAATTCTGTAATCTGCTAAGATTGCTTTCAGTAATTTTTAATTTAATGCTTTCCAGCTACGAGTTATCCTGCAGGAAACATTTGCAAAAAAACTGTATGTATTTTAAAAAGCAGTTTGTCATCACATGGGCTAAAATAAACAGTATTGAGAAGCACAAATCAAGAAATACCTGAATCTTGCACCCTCTGCCTCCTTTTCCTGCTCCAGCACACCTGGCACCCCCAGACTGTCAATACCATACCTTGCCAATCACTGCACCTTTGGGCCTTATGAACAAATGCATTTTAGTAAATACAGTCCTGAGCTTTTAGCAAACAATCAAGACATGATTTCCTCCACAGTGTGACACGTCTCTGATAGGAAGCACAAGCTTGCACAGATTATTCAACACCATAAGAGGCAAGTCAGCATGGAAGCATAAACATAAAAAAAACCCCCAGTATCTTAATGCTAAGGTGACAAAAACTCTTAGTATGAATTCTGACTTAATTAGAAAATTAAAAATGTTAAACCAAATTAGTATGCAATGGCACAGAGAAAGTATACTGCAATCATTCACACACCCATGCCAATGAAAAGCATAAGCCAAAGAATAAAAATAAAAAATAATAATTAAAAAAATCAGACAAAATTGTGTGAAACATGTAACCACCACAAACACGTAGTGCAAAAGCAGGTGAGATGGAAGTAGCTAACCTGACTGGTTAGGGGAGTGGCTCACCAAGTCCCGAATGGGAGGCATGCCTACAAAAAAAAAGCAAGAAAATCACAGAAGTGTTACTTCAGCAAATGAGAGAACAGTCCCCAAAGCACTCACTGCTGTAAACCCAGTCCTTAGACCCCTTTTTCAGGACAGGTTTCTCTCAGAGCCAGCTCAGTCTCACTGTCTGCTCTGAATCACATTCCCCACACAGGGAGCAGGGACACGGCAACAAACTCAGCCTGGGGATGTGAGAATTAGCAATTCTGCTGCTTTTATGACACATTTCAATTACAACCTACTTGTTACACATCTGGCATTTAATGAAGCAATTTAACGTGTCCTTCAAAGTTTGATTTATACAAAAAAGAGGATATAGTCAGTGAAACCAAAACCAGTTCATTTTGGACTGTACTGACTAAGAAGCTGAGCAGTCAGCCCTGGAACTTCAGCAAGTTCCTCTCCCCTCTCTGAACAGCCCATTTGCTCCACCTCCAAGTCAGGACTCTGCTGCCTGCCTGGGCCAACAGCAACATCTGAGTGTGGCCCAGTGCTCATGGAACCCAAGCTCGTGCACAACAATCCATCACCTGCCCCCTTTCACATCCTGCTCCTCCCCAGTGCCACACAGGCACTCCACAGAATCAAACTCATCTTTCAAACTCACAAATTTTACAGCTGGAGACTGTAACTGTTACACTGAAGGCAACATTCCCCAAATGAATCCAAATTTCATCAGTACTATCTGCAAATCCCAACTGCTCCCTTCTTCCCTGACTCCTCCAAGAGCTGAGAAGCACCCCCAGGTTACAGGAGAGACCTTTTGTCCCCAAAGGCTCTGGTGGGACACAACTTTGTGGCTCTGCTGTGAGATGCACCAGGACAAAGGCAGATGGGAGGAATCCAAACTGGAGCCCTGCCAGGAGCCCGGTCCTGCTCTCCTGTTCTGCTCTGGCCACAGTGGAAAGCAGTTACTGCTGGAAATACTTCACTTCATGACAATAAATCATTCCATCGTGGAACAACCACCTGTTATTCCAAGGTGTTCCACAGCAGAGGTGAGCAAACACCAGGGCAGCAATCAACCCTGCCTTTCATGGCAACTTTGCACATGGGGCATGTCAGTGAAGACAACAACTAAACTGGGTATGAAAGTGTCCTGATAAAGAGCTACTTAGGGAGATTTCTTAAAATAACCATCTTGGCACTGGCCTGGATCTGTTTTAGAAGCACTACAAGCCACGAGCTTCATTTATGTGTCTCTAGTAAAACAATATGCCAAATGTCCTAAAAACAGCAGGAAAAAACCCAGCCCAAGGGCCTGTGTCTTTTTCAGCTTTACTTCTAGACAAAGCATGGTGATTTTCCAAACAGGAGACAACTGTTCACACAAAACACAAGTAAAGAGATGGGGTTTAGACCACTGACGTAATTTAAAAATTCTCCAATACCAACGACTTAAAATCTTAGTGTGCCCAGGGCAATCAAAGACTTTAAATTCAGCAGTATCTGCCTGCATTACCTGGCTTTTACAAAGCACCTAGCAAACCATCCCAACCACAGCTGGAACTGGGGAGAGATCCTTCCAGGAATTACACACAAACCCACAGCCATTCCCAATTCCAGCAATTCTGACTTCAACACTTGAAGCCACAGTTTTTCTTTTAGCCCTAAAATACAGACTGATCCCAGCAGCCACTGGTTTAACCCCTGTGTCCATGGATATCCTGTCTGTGCAAGCAACCTACAGATCTGTCAAATTTCATGAGATTCTGGACTCCAGAGGGAACATGGAGAGTTCCTGGAGTTGCTGGTGGAGGCTGAAGGAGGAAGTAGGGAGAGTGAGTGAAACTGAGACAGGCAAGTGACAACAGCATTTCCCTTCAGACACAAAGGTGTCAGAAGACATCAGCCCTGCTGGATGGGGCCTCCCCACCTCACCAGCGCCAGACCAGAGCTTGAAACCAGCACAGAAACCCAGCACACAAAAATCATTTGCCTTTCCATTATCACCTTGCGTGTGTTCAGGAAAGAACAGGAGAACACACCCAAAGCAGCTGTTATTCCTGTTATTCTAGGGAAGGAGACCTTCCAGGCACACACATGGCACCAAGAAAGGAGACCTGAGTGCCCAGCTCAGACCTGATGGCAGCTCTGAGCCCTCCTGGGACACACAGAACGCCAGAACAGAGCTCTGACAGGGACAGAGCGCTGGCAGGAGCTACAGCCACCACAGCCACCTTCCTACGGTGACAAAGTGACCTGGCCAACCCCTCTGACCCTCGCTGGGCACACCACCCCATCACCAGAGCTGCCCTAGGGAGGCAGCCCCAGCCCAGGACAGCACTGGCACACGCTGGCACTGCCCAGCCCGACGGTGCCCGGCCACAGCGGCACAAAACCCCAGAAACTGAGCAAACCTGGGACAAATGCAGCACACAAATGGGAATCCAGCCAATTAAACACTGGGCTGGCATTCACAGCAGAAGTACAATGGAGAACAGCACACACATCCTCTGGATACAACTGGGAGACTAGTTAGGCTGTACAAGCAGTAATGCTTCTTAAATTAGTTTATCTGTGAATTTTTATTTAAATCACCACTCTTATTTAAATCACCTTGCTACACACCTTGACCAGCAGAGTATACATGCTGCAGGAAAAGTTTCACCTTAATGGAAGGTAACTTTAAACATCACTATGGACAGGAACCACATCACACAGGTGAAGCAAAGAATATAAGCTACTTAAAAATTACCTGTTGCAATGGTAAAGAGTTCTATCAGTATCTTACAGAAATAATACTGGAAAGTATAAAAAACAATATGGGAAACATTCCTCAAGGACTCATGGATAAACTGCTTCCAGTGCTTCGTTTACTTTCATTTAAAATCCTGCTTCTTCAAGATGCAGTAATCAGAACAGCTCAAAATTTAACTCAAACTTGAAATACCAAGGCTATTTTCAGTGTTTTATTCTTTTTTCTTTTCTTTTTTTTTTGCTAAAGGGGCTGAGAGTCACATCCTTTGTAGTCTATAAGACACTAATTTTGAGAAACACAGGGAATTCAGTAAAGCCACAGAAGAAACTATTTGTGGGAAAAAGTTACATCATCACTTCTATGTGCACATCAAAATGTAAATATGAGTATAAAAATAAGAAAGTATTAAGCACTGGCATGCATTAATACCAAATCCCTTTGAAAAGCTAGATCCCTCACAGAAAGTTACTTTTTTCCAGACAAAAATAAATTACATTAATGTCCTGTAAAACTAACTGAGCTGCATGTTAGTGCAGTCACTGAACAGCACAGCCTAAACATGTAACAGGCAAGTTCACCTGACTTGAAAGGCTATTTGAAGAAATGCACAACAAACCAAAGTAACAAAAGATGATTGAACTTAAATAGCAGCAAAGGTAAATCTGGATCCATTCTGTAATACAACCAAACTTCAGGTGAAAAAATGGAGAAAAACTCTGACCTGACAATGAAAGACAATTCTGGTATCCTGAACAAGCTGTACCCTGGCTGGATCTCCAGGCATGAAGTTAAAAATGAAAGCCAAGCTTCAGAGAATCACATAAAGAAATGTACTGGAAGGAGCTTTGAAGACCACTCAGTTCCACTGCCATGGCAGGGACCCCTCCCACTGTCCCAGGCTGCTCCAGCCCCAGTGTCCAGCCTGGCCTGGGACACTGCCAGGGATCCAGGGCAGCCACAGCTGCTCTGGGCACCTGTGCCAGGGCCTGCCCAGCCTGCCAGGGAGCAATTCTTCCCAATATCCCATCCATCCCTGCCCTCTGGCAGTGGGAAGCCATTCCCCCTGTGGCCTGTCCCTCAATTTCTTGTAAATAGTCTCTCTCCATCCTTCCTGTAGGCTCCCTTCAGGTACTGGAAGGCCAAAATTAGGTGACCCCTGGTCTCTTCAATCCCAATTCCCCCAGCCTTTCCTCCCTGCTGCTCCATCCCTCTGGTGTCTCCTCTGGCTCTGGCAGCTCCACCCTGTGCTGGCCCCAGGGCTGGGGCAGCTCTGCAGGTGGGGTCTCACCTGAGCACAGGGGCAGAATCCCCCCTCCCCTGCTGCCCAGGCTGTGGGATCAGCCCAACTCTGGGATGGCTCCTAGAGACCCTTCTTTTGGGATGTGTCTACCAAAACTGGACACAGCAAAGGTGCTTTGTACCACGGCCCAGCTGGGATCAGAGCTGAGCACAAAGACTGGGAACGTGCAGCACAGCAGGGGTCACACTGGAATCAGCACCTGCTGCACCACTCACTGCAGCCAACAGCCAGCCACTGAGACCAGGGCTGCAGCTCCAGTGTGCACCCTGCCTGGAGAGGCAAAACCACCCTGCCAAGTTCACCATGCAGCTCTGCCACAGGAAGGGGTCTCCTGACCCTACAGCTTACGGTGCAAGCTCAAATAACGCTGGCTGAACTATTCCCCTGCTAAGTGAATTTAAGCTTCTCGATTTTAGCTGAAGGAAAACAAGGTCCCTGCCCTCACCTGGCTGTTTTTTGCTGCTGTGGGGCACTTCTCCGTTGCTCACGGGCTGGTTGTTGGTGCCAGCGCTGCCTCCTGCCTGGCCGTTCACCACTTTGGGCGTGGATCCCAGGTTTGCAGCTATCCCTGGTAACTGCTGGCCCCGTTTCAGAAGCTGTTTCTGTTCCTGGTGTCGGAATCGCGGTGGTACTTCCCGAGGAGGGTACCGAGGCAAGGGCTGCTGCTGGCTGCTGGCTGGGGCCCGCTTGGCATTATTAGGAGTGCTGGTTCCTGTGGAAGTGCCGTTGGAGGTGGCAGGCTGGGGCTGGCTTACACTGGTCTTGGTTTGTTCTGGCACTACCCCCACCCCCAGGAAAAAGAAATGGGACAAAGTTATTCATGTGAGCAGCAACTTGAAAAAAAAATGAAGACTAAGTCAATATTATTAGGGGTGTTTATTTATGAGGTAATGGCAGTATTTCTTCTGATTCAAGCTGTAACTCATCCCCGAGGAAAAGCTCTGTTATCCCTCAATGACACACTTTCGTGGCACAGACCTGGAAGCAGGAATATGCCTTGCTATCACTCCTAACCAAGTTATCCCAGTTCCAGGATGCTACTAACCAGCTTTCTACAGCCTTTGCTGACAAATCAGCACTACTACGCAGTTTATTTCAGCACTGAACCTGTTTTTAGAAAATGTTTAAGTGTTAAAAAAGTCTTAATTTTAAAAATTAATTAATTAATTAATTAGTCAATTTAATTCTTAAAAAATAGGCTTCCCATTTACGTACTACCTACAGAAAACTGCTCTGGCCTGGCCCAAAAAGAACAAGGGGCAAACAGGACACGCTGCCAAGGCTTCCCTGCCGTAAGGGAAGCCTTACAACATGCAAAGGGACACAAGCCTCCCCAACATGCAAAGGGACAGTTATTCATGCCCTCAAGTGACTGCTGCCAGCAGGAAGGGCTGCCAGCACAGGGAACGCTGCACGCAGCCCAGCACGACAGTGCTGGCACTGGGAAAATGCCAAATGTGCAGCTCCAAAAGGTCTCAGTGCCAGCAGCACGGCCCCAGCAAGGAGGGGAAGGTCAAACCGTGGGCAGAGGGACACAGCAAGCCCAGCCCCCCTCAGCCCCACAGCCCAGCCCTGCACGGGGCAGGTGGGGCAGCCAGGTCAGCAGGCAGGAAGGCACTCTGAGCTCCTGCTGCCATCCCTCCACTGCAGGTCAGCTCTGCCCCTCCCCACTGTATTCATATCTTAATGTACTTTTCAAATTCCTTGGATGAGCTATCCATTAAGTGTCAACATTTGTTGTGCAACTTCCCAAGATACCTCAACACTCGACCACGACCTCCCTCAGCACCAGGAATAATGTTACTACACGACTGAGAATGTCGTTTTCAGGGGCTTTTAAAACCTTTTAAATATGTTTAAAGACCATTTTATCATTCACTTTCAGGGACTGAGTCATGGGAATACAATAAAAAATAAAAACAAACTTGAGCTTTTGTTTAAGGAATGAATTTGAATGTTGTCAGTGCTACTTATGATATAATCTCTGTTTATTTCTACTTCATGTACTTCGAAAAACGAAATAGAAACCTTTAGAATAAAAAGCCACTGAAGAATTAGCATCTGGGTTATGTTTTAATGGAATATTGCATTTTGGCTGCTTAAGGAAAGAGGAAAAGAAAAACTTTGGAGACCTCCTTGTTTGACAAATGGGCCAGCAGAAGTCTCAGGGTGAGGACACCCAACTTCAGCTGTCCCTCCCAGGGCCCCCAGCTCCCTGTGGGGCACAGCAGGGACCCAGCTCTCCCAGCCCACAGGAGAGGGACAGAATTAAAGAGAGGAAGGGCCAGGACGCAACTCAATTTATTGTACAGAGCACAGGGAACTGAAGGTATTGAAAGGCTATTAGACAAACTGGGAAGTTGACAAAGATCACAACCACCACTTCAGATTTCCTCAATTTAAGCTGTTCCCTATATTAAGGGAAGGCAACTGATTCCTTGCAAAATATTTTGATGCACATAAGGAGACAACAAATTGTGATTCTGACTTCTGGTTCAAAACTGAACTTCACAGATAGGAAATAATATTAAACAAATCTATTTCATTTGGTGCTTCTAAAATGTCTTGCATTATAAATAAAGTAACTGAGAGTGACTAAGCCCTGAAGGGGGGGAGAGGTGCTATTTAAGCAAATTGCTGAGAATTTGTTGACAATTGCATGTAGAAGGACTTTGCACCTTTCTGTGGTCCAGGTACTGCAACAAGCTCTGAAATTCAAACACATTTGTTCACACTCCACAACCTGTGCAACCAGTGCCCAAACCATAACTTCTGGTGCTCTCCCTGTGCCTCCTGCCCCAGCTGACTCCAAGGATGACCCTTTAGAGCCTGGAGCACAGTTCAGCTGGGCTCAGGGTCACACAGACACCCTTCTGCAGCCACCAGAGCAGCCCTGGGCCCAGCCCCACGCAGGGACACACACACACCCCTCCAGCCTCTGGCACAGGCTGCTGCAGCTCCTCTTCCTTCCACTGCCACCTCAAGCAGAAAACACCAACACCCTCGCTTGAGGAGATTTCACTACAACATCCAGCACCCCGTAACCTGGTCACTGAGCCACTTCTCCTTCCCTGTGCACCACTGCTGCTCGGGGGAAACTGAAATCATTTCCATCTGACATCCCCCAACATCCAGACAGGGCTGCCAGCAGCATGCCCAGGGCACCCCCAACACTTCACCTTCCTAATTAAAGCTACTTAAGACCAAGTGTGTTAGAACAGACCCCAACGGACCTGCAGGAACTCAAATCACTTCTGACTATCAAGGAGTGCAACAAATAAACAAGGTCCTCGCTGCCCAGCCAGCCCTAAGGCACAGCACCAGCAGCACTTCTCTAACAGCTTATGAATATTATATTTCACATGTATTCTAAGCATTTGTTTCCTTAGCAAATATGGCAATTCTATCTACTATGACAGCAGCAAATTGTATAACACATTTGCCAGGTCCCAGGGCTAGGCTACAGAATATGCAGAGTACACAATTATATGCTAATTTTCAACTGAAATTATCCAAAGTGCAACAGAATTCCCTTGCCTTTGCTTCCCTCAGAACCACAGTATAAGTTTTCAGCTATAAAATTCACCCTGTCCAACATTTTCTGCTCCACAACTTCTCAGAAGGCTAAATAACACATTAATATTCCAATATGGCTACGATGAATTCCAGCACCCCTAAATCATTATCTCAATATTTTAGTTTGCTCTAGACTAGTTGCATGTTAATAAAAGTTTGTTCTACACACCAGCATTTTATTTTGAATTGTATTAAGGCAGAAAGATAGTATTAGCAGACTTACAGTTTATCACAGTTAATCGACTAGCAACAGCAAGTTTACAGAAACTAGCATGAAAAATGACAGATTTTCATAAAGAACAAACCTGCTGCAAACCCTCAGAGCAGGGGACGGTGGAGTTACAGTTTACAGAGAGATTCCAAAGAAAGACGCTTCCAACTTGTGTTGCTTTCCCACTCTGCAGATTTCATTAGAAAATGGAGGAGAAGCATGGTGTCATTTTACTGCTCCAGGAGCTGCCTGCCAACTCCTCCTGGAGCAGGGGCCCAGGGACTCGCGCTCCCCCTCCAATAAAAAAATGGCAGCTGCTTGAGTAACTTTAATGCAGATGGAAAACAGTTTCTGCCTCGCGCAGAACCGGCGCAGAGAGATCAAATCCTCTGCTGACCCGCACAAAGAGCGGCGCCAGGCTGGCAGGGAAAGGCTGCTCCCCCCGGGAGCTGCTGCTGCCGGAGCTGCCCCCCGAAAAACGCCCGGCGCGGCATGGCCCGGGGCTGCCAGGGCTGCAGGGCAAACCGAGGGAGTCTGGCTCTCCAGCTGACACACCTAAGATGTAGTGCTAGAATTTTCCTGCTGGAAAAATGGCCGCAGCTGCGAGCAGCTCCGAGCTGCTCTGGAAAATATCTCGTGTTTGCCAAGGCTTTAACCCCTGCAGACCCGCACGGAGGTGAGCGCGCCCTTCCCGCGGGACTGCGCGGCCACGGGCCCAGCCCCTGCATTCCTCCAGTCACCCCCCAGATCTAAGAGCCAGCAGGAGAGTTTTTCCAGTCGGGAAAAGCACAGTCAGGCGGGCGAAAACCCCGACAAAAGCCAGCAGGGTTTGTGCAGTCCGACCATTCCGCTCCGCCGAGAAGAACAAGCGCAAGAAGTTTCCAAGGTGGGAAATATGAGTCAAAGATTTCAATTCCACACCCAGCTATTTTTAGAGCACTTTCCGTTTCAGTGGGCAATTCAGTTGACTCTGCTCTGCAATGAAAGTGGCACTTTCTGGGCTGCAGCGACAGCCAGAGCTGCTCCCCCGAGCCCCGACACCCAGAGCCAGCCCAGCCCTGGGCACTGCTCATCACTTACTCTCCACCCATCGATACATCCAGCTGGGTGCAAGGGGCATTTCAGGAGCTCCCACCCTGGAGCACCAGGCAGAGCCCAGCTCAAAGCTGCTCCTGGAACAGCCTTTCCTTCAGCGTGGGGCTCAGCAGCACTGCCCGGGGCCGCTGGGCTGCCTGCAGAGCTCTGCTCCGGGGAAATTCGGGATCATGGACTGACTTGCCTGCCTCCAGTTTGACTTCAAACACAGCAGAAGGACATATTTTGCCATGCTAGAAGGAACACCACAATTCTACAGTATTTTCAACAAATAGGAACTCAAATTACACTTTTTTTTTTTTCCCTAGAATACCTGGTACAAGAGAACTGGGAAGGCACATGATGTGCCAGCTGCTGCACAAACAGATAAACTTTCCACTTAGCAACTAACTAACAGACTCGCTTCCAACTGTCCCAACCTCCTCTTCCCTCCTTTAGTAACACCAGCTGGATCAAACCAGGCAGGTCAGAATCCCTGAAATCCACAGGAATGCCACACGAGCATTTTTAACTGCAATGCTATGGTATTAAAATGCTGCTGGTACCAGAAACATTGCTGTTAGCATCTTTTTCATTACTTGAATTCCCAATCCTGAACAGGAAAAGCCCCAGCTCCACGAACTTCCTTGGAAGGTTCTTGTCATTTTACATGAACACTGGGAGCTGCTTCAGCTGGTACAACAGCAATTTCTTCCTTGGCTAAAACAACAGTTTGGAGCTGTCCAAACTAACTTAAAACCAAAAAAAAAAACCCTCCCTTCCCACCCCCAGCACTTAACCAGCTTCTTTTCGGAAAGAGGCACATAATTCTGAATTATTTAGAGATCCTATACTCTTGTATTTTATCTTCAGCTCATGCACAGAATAAATTATTTAAGACATTAACGCGATGGAAACTTGGAAACTAATGAAACATTAATTTGCATCCTGAACACAAGGAGGCAAAACTGGTGAAACAAGGCAAGAGCCATGTGCAACACAAGCTTCACATTTTGTTCCTATAGAAACTGTTACAGCAAAAAGTTGTGTATCTGCATCTCATGATGTCTTTTCATCTACAGCACTACCAGTTTATGTTTCTCTGTCGACTCTAAATTCCTGCTGCACTTTATAAAATACTCTTTACATAATAACATAATTAAGTTGGAACTTAACACTTCCATCAGTGAATGTTAAGCCTGAAAGCAGAAAAAAAAATAATAATAAAAAAATTTTAATTACTCTGTCCTTCAGAAGAAAGACATTTTCATCCCATGTGAAGATTCCCATCGGGTAGCCTCCCAAGCAGAATTCCTGCCCTCCTGGTTCATGCTATTTTGAGCCATTTGCTTGTGCAGCCTCGGCCCTGATGTGATGCCAGTGCAGCCCAAGCACATGGGTCAAATGGGCACACCAAGTGCTTGTTATCATATAGCAAAGTATTCTACCATTTTCCTTCTTCACTGTCTTTTCAGACGTGTTTTATCACTTCAGAATAAACCCAGAAAATGTCATAGTTCTTTAAATCTGGTCTATTATCCTGGAAGCCTTATGGCAGGAGTGTACAGAAGAAAACCAACCCTTAGCCTGTTGTTCATGACAATTCCATGCACTGCTTGAAAAATGGCATGCTAAAAAACAAATTAAGACTATTTATTAATTATAATAGTCTTCCATTAAATTTTACTTAATTAGTTTTATTTTAAATTGCTGGCCTGTGCCCAAAGACAAACCTGGGACTCCCAGTGGATTTCAGTGGCCACAGGGTGGGATCCCTGGCCAGCCAGATGCAGCTCAGAGGATGGTGGGACACACAGAGCCGCAGCTTCCATCGCTGCCAGCGGCTCCAGGAATGCTGCACAGCCTCCTGCAGCTCCCTCTGCCTCCAGCAATCCCTTTTTTCAAAACCAACCCTCCAGCCTCCCCCCAGGCAGCAGGCAGGACAACCTCCCACTCCCAGCAGCACGGCTGCCCTCGCTCCCTCCCCTCATTGTCCCACACTAAAAATCCACCACTCCCCCTCAACCCATTTTAGCACACCCACCAGAGTACACATGTGTCCTAGGGTGGCTTTATGACCCTTGTATCCCCAGTTGTGTGCTCTGTTCATGCTGGATATTCTATTCTGTGCCTTCCAAACTGGCTCTCAGAGCTAAGGTGGGGGGAAGAAGCAGGGAGGTTTTGTTATCAGCCTCACTCCCTCCTCCACGCTCGGCTGGGCTGTTGATGTCTGGGCACAGATGGGGCAGAACACCGTGCTCCTTTTTGCTCTTTTTGCTTCTTAGTTAGTTAGTTTAGCTAGCTGGGGCAGGCCAAGCTTTCCCTGGTCTGTTTTCCTTTCCCTTTTCTTGGAACCATCCGAGCCTGCTCCAAACTGGGAACACCGAGAGCACTTTGCAGCCTGCCGGGGCCCACTCGCAGCCTAAACCAGGACAACACTGCACTCAGAAATGCCAGATCAGCTCTGGGTCTCCCCTGAGAGCTGGGAAGGTGCTGCAGAGCACCAGGGCATGCCCACGAGGACAACCTGCCTGCTCCCCTCCCAGCACTGGGACGTTCCTCAGTCCCCCACCCTGGGAACGGGCACTTGTGTCCCTGTCTCCTCCCAGCACCGTGTGCCCTCTGCCAGCCCCCTGCCTCCCAGCCCAGCAGTCTTCAAGCACTTTTTGATTTTTCCAGCAGGAATTCCCTCTCTGCTAAGCAGGACTGGAGCATCTGCCACTGCCCCAGTAAGTGCTAAATCAAACCAGCGTTCCCAGAAAACAAGGCCTCAGCAAGCTCTCCTCATGGTCACTTCAGCAATTACTATGCACTTCCCAGCACACAGGTGAGGAGCTACAACTCAAGAGAAAGTTAAAAGAACCTTTTTTCCCCTTTTCAGAAGGTGGCTGGGATGGACACTCATACAAACCCCACAAACACCCAGAAAACCACAGTGCTCCCGCCTGCCATGAATATTGAAATTACAGCTTTTGGGTACTGGCATCCTGATCACTTTGCAGGGTGAGCCCTCCATAAGCAGGAGTTAAAACTGGGCATACTAATTACTGGTCCATCACATGTCCCCAGTCCCAGCTGCACTTAGAATATCTGTAAATTAAGTCTCAAACAGATCCACCCTATACACAGTTATTCTGAAGTGTTGGTGCACTTTTCAAACGAAGCAAAAAAGGGGAAGGGAAAAAGCAAGCAAGGAAAGGAACTTCAGGTTTTATGGGTTTTATGTCTATGCCTGGTGCTCTGTAAGTAAATAAGAATGGAAAAGAGGAAGATCAGCAACTCCAATCCCTGGATAACCCCTTTGCTGTTACTCCTCTAGACTTTTGTGGTCACTTTGAAAAAGTGCAGCTGAAGCCTCAAGGGTCCCATCTGTCACTTTTGGGAGGAGATTTCAGGTGAAACATTTGATTCAACATATTTAAAACCCCAGAAGTAATACACAGAGTGGAACTAACTGTAAAGTAACTTACCTTTGATTTTTTGTTCAATGGCCTAGAATAAGAGAAAAGAAGTGTCAGTGATTTGTGCAGATAAGAGAGAAACCACATGTACACATACCACTTCATAAAGCAACATTAGCTTTTGACTTTCCTCTTTTTAAATGGTTTCAAGTTATTTAATTATCTACTTCAGAAGCCTCTCTCTAACCAACCCAGGCCTATTATTCCTTATGTTTAAAAAGCTGTTTAAATGTTATAGAAGACAAAATTAATTTGAAAGATAACTACATGAAACAGACCAAATTAAACTTGCAAATTAAGATGTTTTAAGTGAGTTAAAAACTGTGCCTGGAAGCAAAGAGCTGCTGCCACTTTTATTGCAGAACAGGGTAGGGAAGGGGGAGTGATCTGGAAATGGAAAAGAATAAGAGAGCAAATGCCAAAGCTTCAAGTCTTTCATTTGCAAGATTCAATGGGTTACACCTGTAATACGGCCAAGATGAGAGATCTATTTGAATAAAAGCTTATCACAGGATAAAAATGGGAGAGAAACATTTCTTGTGTGGAAGTACACCACAGTGAGGCTGTGCTCAGGAAGGGCCTCCCAAAAGCACCAGCTCCTCCTCTGAGCTCCAGGGCTGCTCTCCCTCTCCCCCAGCCTCCCAAAGAAAGGCACTGCCTGTGGGGCCACGACACGCCACCACAACTCCTTTTTTATGCTTTTTGTTAACAAATACAGTTAGAACACCTGCTTTGAAGCCTTGGGTGGTTCTGTGCCCCTAGAAGCCCAGGTTCTGGGCTGAGCCAAGGGTTCACGTGCTCATCTGCACAGGAAGGCCAGTGGATGCACCCAGAACGCTGCTCAGCACCAGGATGGGCACAGCACAGCCCTTCCACAGCCCAGGTGCCACCCCTGGGACTGCTGCTGTCCCTGCACCCCTCCCTTCAGTCCCAGTTACTGAAACACTCAGTGCATTTACCCCAGCACTGGCTTGTCCTTCACAGCACGGGTGTGTGGTGCCTCTGCTCCTGCCGTGCCTGGCACACCCACAGCTTCCTCCAGAGAGTTCGTGCTCTGCCCTGCCCAGCTCTGAGCCAGCTCCTCAGCCTGGCGTTGGCCCACGGATGGAGAATGACAGCTCAGAACTTTTTTTGCTGTTTCTGATGACCTAGAGCACCTGAAGAGATCCTGGAGAGCAAGGGGCACAGCCAGGGCTCCTGGCTGCCTTCTGTGCCAAGGTGCTGGTGCCCAAGAGAACACAATGAACCTGTTTAGGCTGGGCTCCTGCAGACTCCACCAGGGCCTGGGAGGTTTTGCTGGCAAGGCTGTGGCTGTGAAAGTAACCAGTCTGCTCCTGGAGCCACACCCAGCATCAGGCAATGGCATCAGAACTGCTGAGCAGGTTCACTCTGCCCCTACCGAAGTGGACACGTTTAAAAACTGCATTTACCAGCTCCTCTCAAGCTCAGGGTCAATATTTAGAATCAATGGCCATGATGAGGATCTTGTCAGTAAACAGGGATTCTGAAGTATTTACAAGCATTTCTGTGATGTTTCCATTCCTAAACATCTTTGCTGTCAATATTTTCTTTTTATGAAATTGTTATTCCCCACTACAAATTCTCTCACAGCGTGTTTCCAAACTGAAGAATAAGAAGATATATTAAAATAAGGATGCAGCTGAAAGCCACTGCCTTAAAACAGCACTTTTATTCTACTAAGTAAATGCACTAACACTGAGGTGCTTCAAACCTGAGACTGCCTCAATTGACCATCAGGAAAAAGAAGGGTCATCCCAGATGAAAATTTAGTTTTGTAAGAAACCACACAGAGCCAATTACAATGCTCAACATGTCAGTTACCTCTAAATAACTGACAGTACAGCTAAATGTAAAGCATTAAATTAATAAGAAAACACTTGTTTTTACTAGTGATGAAACAAGCCACCTCTAAGCACAGGGGTTGATTCTCAGTGCTCCACATACCTTTTTTTGAGCAGCTTCCTTCTTCTTCTTGTCTTCTTTTCTCTTTTTCCTTTCTTCCATCAACTGTTCTTCCTCTTCTTGCACTAAATCCCTGAACCACACAGTTTGTAATTAACTCTCCCAAAATACAATCTGTACACACTTAGATTCATTTTAGAACAATTATTTCACAGTGACATAAAGGAACTGGGGAATTTTGCTTCTAATTGGATCCTATTTCTGCAGGGACTGCCAGTGTCAGGGCAAGCCACCAGTGACAGGACTCAAGTGCAGATGTGGTGCCAAGCTACATGGAAGGAGTTCTTTCTTCCAAAGCTTACAGAGAAGACTTAGACTTGAATTTGGTTCGAAAGCCAGCAAATTCAGCTGTTATTTAATCTCTCCCTGAACTGGTGTGACCGAGCTCTGGCACATGGCAGCCTGAGCCACACACCCCCTGTGCCTGTGCCCCAGCTCCCTCCCCTCTGCCAGGAGCCAGCCCAGGTGGGCAGACCACAGCTGGCACGGCAGGGCCATCTCAGAGCTCCCTCACCCAGAAACAAAACCCCAACTTGTCAAAAGTGAAACCAAAACTGGGCAGGGTAATTACCGACACTCGATACACAGTATTTCTGCTCAAAGCCAGGCTGAGAGGAACAGCACTGGCCAGCTTAGGCTGCTCAGAAACAGACTTCAAAGTTTTTTGGAGAAAAAGAACTAAAAATGTCAGTGTGGGGCAGTGGCTACACGGTTTGTATCTGCCTGGAAACACTGAGCTGGCTCTGCTTTAACCCCAAACCACCCATAAACCTCCAGTTTTAAATAAGATAGTCTGATAGTCTGTCAGGAGCAATGCAAATTGGATGCATTAAACCACAAGACAGTCCACAGGTACTAAAACTTTCATTACTTTTCTAGAGATATAAACAACCAGTTAATTCTACTTTCAACTCAGCTCAAGTCCCTTTCAACCAGAATTTAGTCAGCTTCCACTGACTAAATTCTGGCTTTTAAGATTTTCTAATAACAGAAAGCAAGCATCAGTTACTTCTTTTAAGAAAGAAGGGCTTCTGATGCGCTGAGGTATGCAAAATAATTAGCCAAGAGTGTTATTTCTGAGACCCCCCTGCACACTGCCAGAGGAATCACAAGCCATCAAACACAACGTGGCTACTTTGCATTTTATCACAGCTTCATCAGCTGGCTGCAAGATCCACCCAGGATGGTCTCACTGCAAAAGCAATCTTGCATTTACAATTAGGTCCCAAAAATGATTTCATGAACAACTAAGAGGTCAGACACCTAACTGCAGGAACAATTCCAGCTGGCCAGTTCCATTTGCAGCAATCCCTCGTCCCTGTGCAAATCCCAGGCAATGATTAACCTGCAGTGACATCCGAGCCCTAGAGGTGACACTGCAGTCAGCTCTGCCCCTCGCTGTCACACCCTGAGCACTTGGAGCCACGGGGATGTTGGTGATACTGACCCTCAGCTTGGGTTAATTTGGGACAGTCCAAACTTTAACAGGCAATTTGAACTGGAGAACAGTACCAGGTCTGGAACCAGTTCAGAGGAAACAGCTCCTGGAGATCCCAGCTCCCTCCTGCCCACACCCAGCTCAGGCACAGCTCCTTCCATCCAAACCACAGGTCTGCTCCTTGGGAACTCCGTGCTGGGCTGGCCTCACCTCTGACTGCCTGCTGAGTTACAGCAGCTGGAACAACCTCAGCAGCCACCAGCACTTGGTTTGGATAACAAATTTCAGTCTGTCACATGCCAAAACTGCATTAACTGAAAAATCATTCTGCTTTTAGAAGAAAGCTGTAGCACATTCAAGAGCAAGCAGAATGCAAAGTAGTATTTTTGGAGGAAAAAAAAAAAACCTCATCAATCCTGCTACAGTTAAATCAACACAACTGCATTTCATTTTGGGAATACAGATGCTAACAACTAACATACCAATATCTCTGGAATATTCTACCACAGCATCACTGGGTTTTTGTCACACAGGAACAACAGAACTCCTAAATTTTGACACTGTGTTCATTCAATTTTTATCTTTTCAAAACAAACAGATTTTAGATTACAAAGCAAATTTAGGAGACACAAAACCCCCTTATGATCAGAACTCTAGAGATTCCCTAGATAAAAACCATCCACCTATAGTTCATAAGTTTTTAAGAGTATTAATTTAACCATTACAACAACAAATCTCAGAGCAAAACTAACCAAACTGGTACAACTAAGCAGCAACAGCAAAGCCCTTCCTGTCCCTGCCCTTCCCTGAAAACTTAACTCTCCAAGTAAGACAGGCCTATTCACCATCCTCATACACAAACTTAAACCTGAGACAAAAATTCACATTTGCCTCCTAAGTCACCAGAGTCTGAATTTCCATCTCTGACAGCTGGAAGCACGAGTCTCCTTCATTCTTCCCAGCACACAAATGCACGGCCCTCTCACCAGCCAGCAAGTGATGGGGTGATGCCTCTGACTCCAACCTCTGTAAGAACACACAACAAGCTCATTCTGACGCTGCTCCTCGAGGAACAGAAGTGGAAGGTGGCATTTCCCATTTATCACCTTGGACCCGGAGCTCCCTGCTCCTGTGGGCACGCCAGCAGCAGCTCCACGGGAACCAGCGCAGGAATCCGGGCTCGTGGCAACAGCACCCAGCCAGAAAATTAACAATTCCTTTGCTGGGCTTTCCCCTGCACCTGGGAGACTTAATCCATGCAGCTTGTGTGGCCAGAGCAGCAGGCTGGTCCGTCATGAGGAAAAGGTGAATACAGGAACAGGGCTCTGTGATTCCCCTGTCACACACCCAGCTTTCACCCGAACACAGGCAGCGTCCTCCTCCTGCTCCTCCTGAGTAACGGGATTAGCTTGCTCAAGGTTAAATGGCCTCAGCAGAAATGCAAACCATATTTTTCAATTTGGATCAAGTGAAAATAAAACACCCCGGCAGTAGGAAATCCACATCGGAGACAGAACAAAGGCCTCCGGTTTCAACAGCTTAACTTGAAAGGTGCTTTATTTTCAAGTGAGGCAAAATGAAAATGGATCTTGATCTCAGGAGAGACTGCACATTTAATGGCTCTGAAGATGGGCAAGGAGAAGCTGCTGTTATCTGCATAAATTTAAGCAGACCGAGGGTCAGATAAATATTTACCATTATTTATTTAACAGTAAATTTTTGTTCCAATTGTGTACCCCAGCACAATTCCTTTTTGTATACAGGGGGGGAAAAGACCCCAACCAACTACTAAAATGCCTTCCTCAATTAAGCTATTAAAAAAACCTAAAACAAACAAAACCAACTTTCTAGTCTTCTAAGACAGGTTATCAAGACAGCACAAGGCATTTTATTTTTGTATGGCCTGATTTGTTATTTGGCTTATGAAGTGGAAAAAGCTATCGTGCTCTAACTGCAAACATTTCAGGTAATATTTGTATCAAAACATGCTTCACTTATTACTTTACTTCTTGAAAAAAAGAGCACTATTAATCTTTAATTTCTAAAGCTCCAGCTTAGCATTGTAAAAATACCTGGGCTGAAACAGACACAGTTAACCTTTATTCTTACGTTGCAGAAGAGCAAAATCAAGTTCACCCATATCTCCCCTGGCAGACAGGCTGAGGATGAAGTAATTAATGTTTGTGCAGCTTTGCTATCTTTGCTGTTACAATTTATCCAAGTGCAACATATTTTGCCACAATAAAATCAAAATTCTATCACCCCACTGAGGAAATGATGGTTGCAAGACTCGTGAGCTCCCATCACTGGAGGGATGAACAGAGGTATGGAGCAAACACACAAGAAAGAATTAGAAGTGATTATACACAGCAGCTTCTGAAACCAATGCAAAATTTCCTGTGATGGACATATTAATTTAAAAAAAAAAATCCTTTCTACTATTTGCTCTTCTTCTAGTTATAAATTAACTTGCATTGCTACAGGTGGAACACTGCCAGCTAGCTACAGGTAAATATCAGGGATTGAAAGATCTTTAACAATTCTGCAAAGACAGCACCACGTGTTCAACCTACAGCTGATCTTCTACACAGAATTTCAAATGTTGCTGAGACTGATAAATCTCCTGCATTCTGACCTACAAGTTCCTTCATCTCTCAATTTTTTGAAATGACGTAATTACATAAAGTTGCCAATGAAAGAGGCTGTAAGGCTCTGTGAAAACCAACAGCTAGGTTTCCTACTCACCAGCTTTCTACAAAAATCAATTATAAAATGTATATTTTGACTAAAATGGGATCCTACAATTCCTTTATCAATGCCATCCACAAAACAGCACACTACACCAAAGGAGCACTTGGAGTTTATGGAATAGACACCAGTACTGTGGAGTTAACAAAATAATCCCAACAAACCCTGCCAGTGCCTCAGATGGAAAGGCTCTGGCACCTGAACCCACCCAGCGTGTTCCTCGGAGCACTGAGAGCCTCAGGCAGTGAGAACAAAACAAACCCACTCATTTCCAGACGTGTGTGTGTGTGTGTGTGTGTGTGTGTTCTTTCCAGCTATTAACAGAGAGGAGAGGTGCTGCCAGGCTAAAAACTGGAAAAAAGTACTTCAATGAATAATTGATTAGAAAATGTGTATCAGCTACTTTCTTTTTTGCTTTTAAATACCTCAGGTCTTGAAATTTCCACCCTAACAGTGAAGCGACAGAATTCTACCGACCACGTCTGCCACTGCCAGTCACCTGGAACGCACTCAGCTTTCCCATTTCCCTAATACTGAAGGTGGCTCACCAGAATGATGCTCCCAAACACAAGGGCTACAAATGGACCACAGTTCTGGGATATTTGTGCTGGTTTTGCCCTCGAGTTTCACCCAAAATGTTCGCTGCTACACGAGCGGACAAAAGACAGATCTCTTTCCCAAGAAGTTTATCATCCAACCACACCAGACTCCAGCAGCAGCCATAAACAATCCCTATCTTCCTGTAACAAATGAGGAACCAGGAAGGCAGATTAAACTGCTCCTCCATAATCAACTGCTTGAGCCCAGCACCAGCCCTGCCCCTCTCCAGGCTGCTGCAGTGCTGCTGCTGCTGCTGCTGCAGAGGCAGCACTGCCTGCACAGGGGCTGCTGCAGCCCTGAAACACCACAAGGACCCCGTGGGGACCACCTGGCAACCCTGCACAGCCTCAAAAGGTGTCTGTGGAGGACAAAGGGATGTGCAAGTATACCCAAGTGTCTGTAAAGATCCTGAAAGCATGAACAGAATGTTTTCTCTGCAATGAACTCTTCCCATTTCCCAGCAGGTATCTCTCCATAAGAAGTTTATCAGGAAGAAGACCCACCCCCAGAAACCCAACAGAAAATCAAATGCTTACACAGCAACAGAAACAACTACATTTCTCCCTGGTTTATATGTCTCTATCACTGGGCCAGCTCTATGTTTTCCCTGCAGCAGATAAGAAAAATGTCACAAAAATATGGCAGTTATTATTACATGAAAGCGTAAAAATCAATTGTACAGTAATAACTTGACAGAGCACATGGATGAAAGCTAGAGGTGAGAAGCTTGCTCTCCCAAAACATGGCCAGTCTGCAACCAAGGTGGGCAGAATCACAGGTAAATGGAAGCAATGGAGGCTCTTCCCTATGGTTTGCATGCTTGTGAAGCAACAGTCAAACCCCTGGGTTTGGGAACATGATTGTCAACACATTTCAGATATTTACCTTCTCTCAGTTCCACATAAATGAGGCAGGAAAGCCCTGTTTACCAAACAGAATTGAAAAGTTATTGCTTAAACCAGAAGAACTAAATGGTGATTTTTAGCAGTCCTGATTTTAACCAAATTTAACTCCAAGATTTCCCCAGTTAACAGCAGACAGCTCTTGCTGTGGCTGATCAGGTGACATTTAATTTGTAACATGATGCCACAACAGCGTGTGCAATGGATTTCTTTGAATCACTGTTGCCAGTCATGCACTAAGCTTATTTTTGAAACCAGGAATATTTGCACAGCACCAGGTGTGTACGAATTTGGGAGAGAACACAGACCAAACAAGGGTCCTTTTCCAAAAGGCCAGACAAGCCAAATGCTAATCCTGAGTGTAAAACAGGAATCCCTCCAACGGGATAAGCAAGCTGCACTGAAAGCTGTAATACTTTTCCTATCACAAACCCACAGTCCAGGCCAACATTCCCAGTAAGATTAAAAAGTGTATTTGATACCCATTAATTTATAAGCATAAACTCCAGAAGTGACTTCAGAACACACACAAAACAAAGCCAACATCCCGTGGAGTTCACAGTCTACATCCACACTGTGAAATCTGAGATTAACATAAACTCTAGCACAGGTCTATGTACCTTGCCAGGAAGGGATATTTGCTCTTTTACAGTTCGACTAGGTCACTGCAAATTTAATAAGCCTGTAAATAATGACATTGGAGGAAGAACGAGGGCTATCTGCTGAGCTCTACCCCAGTAAAACAATTAATCAGGTCTATCCAGCGCAGGCATGCCGTGGTTTATCAGCTGTGTGCTCACACAACGAGAGCTCCCTGGCTAAACATAAACCAGCCAGGGCATTAATGTGAACTTCAAACCAGTTCTGAATCTTCTAAATTAATAAAACAAACTCCTCTGTGTCAGAGAGACATGGAGACCCGTTCCATAGCAGAATGTACTCTCCAAGCACTGCAATTTGGAAGTGCTGTAGTTTTCTTTCACTTCCTCTCCCTCTCGGCACTGCCTGCCAGCATGACAAGATCTCTGCTAAGGTCATAAAAATGTGAAGATCTCCTGACTTACTACGACTGGCACCAAGCACAGCTGTGAACTCAGCACTCTGCCACTCTGAGTAACACAGTTCTGAAATCACCTCTGGCACGAGTCCCTGACACTGATGGGTTAACAGCAACGTGCCAGGGGGATCTTAGAGGCTCCCAGGTACCCAATTATTCCCTGTACTTCAACAACAACGTGGGAAAAATCATTCATGCTTAAGTGTATTACCAAGAAACTAAAAAGGAAGATGCACTGAGAGCAGGGGGAAGCAAAGCAGTTTTCACAGTACAGTCACAGCTCACCCTGGAAGCTGGAGACTGCTCGGGCACAGGAAAGAAGGAAAAAAGCAGGGCACCCAACCTGAGATTCTGTCAGCTACACTCAGGGATCGGGCACATCTCAAATGGCCCCAGTGGAAATCCCTTTAACAGATCACTAGCAAAAGGCTTTTAAAGGTCCAACTGAAAAAGAACCCAAAGAGGAAGTAGGACAGAAGTTGAAAACAGAGAATGTACCCCATCGAGCAGATACTTGCGAGAAAGTCACCTGACCAAAACCAACTGGTGCAGAAGAAACAACTACTTCAATACAAAAGCAATACACCTTATGGCACAGAATCCTTTCTTCAACGTGACTCTGAACTCACAAGTTAAGGAGTTAACTCCTGAGCCCGTTCTGTTAAGCTGTCACTCTAAAAACTACACGTAAACAGGAAATTCACCAGCTAACTCTTCATGGCAAAAAAGGCAGAGCCAATAGTTACACGGCAACATAGATTTTATTCGAGTTCTTGCCACAACTGTCTTGCCTCCAAACAATATTTGGCTGAAGTGTATAAAAGAACCCCAAACCCTCCATTAATTTTTCAGTTATTGTTAGGTACTACAACTTATTGCAGAAAAGTTATTTTTCTCTTCAAAAACCTCCCCTATTAAAGAAACTGTATTAAACATCTGAAGTTGCTAAACAAAAAAAAAACCCAGCTAAAAAGGTGTTTCGTCTACAGAATTAACTAAACTTGCAGACATTTCTCCATGCAATAGAGAACGTTTTCAAATTCAGAGGGTTTTTTTTTATCCTTACAATTAACAAGAGATTAAAGCTCCCGATAAAGCCCACAACTACTCCTAGCCCTAGGCCACCTTTCCATCTAAATTGTGGGAGGGAATTCAAATGAGTCTCTTACCTGCTTAGTTTCCTTTCGACTTCTTTGGTAGCTTTAGCTTCCAATTCTCTGCAACAGAAAGTGGTATTGGTTTCCATGTCAACAGCAATGCAGCAGGAAAATAAAACTGGTGCGGGTCAGGATGCACAGGGAGCTCCAGGTGGGGCTGGTCAGGAGGGATGGGGAGCGCACGGATCGCCAGGCACCAGCGGCGGGTGTCCCCAGGGCGGGCGAGGGGAGCGGGCGAGCCCTGCCTGTGCCACCCGCGGCAGCGGCTCTGTGTCCCCAGCAGCACCAGTGTCCCCATCCGCGTCGCCACCGCCGCCACCCTGCGCATCCCAGCGCCGGCCCTGCGCGCTGCCCGCGCCCCACACCCATCCCCGCGTGCCCTCCCTGCACTCCACCGGCTCAAGGACTTCAAGGAAAACCATTCTGCTGCATCACTTCGGCCGCCAGCGCGGTTCGAGCGCGGTTCGAGCGCGGCACCGGCACGCTCCGGGACGCTCCGTGCCGCACCGGCGGCCCCGGGCGCTGCCGGC
>VZRH01001161.1:45546-57217 GCA_013397555.1 Urocynchramus pylzowi
CCGGGCCGCTGCTCGGGGCTGGGGGCACGGCAGCCTCGGGCCGGGTCCCTCCGGGTCACAGTCACGGGATCGTCACTCCGCCTGCGGCTGTGCCGGGGCTCAGGCTGGAGAGCAGGGAAGGCTCTTCCCCCGAGGGTGCTGGCACTGCCCAGGCTCCCAGGGAAGGGCACGGCCCGAGGCTGCCGGAGCTCCAGGAGGGTTCGGACAGCGCTGCAGGGATGCCCAGGATGGGGTTGTTGAGGTGCCCTCTGCACAGCCAGGAGTTGGACTGCGTGGTCCCTGCCGGTCCCCTCCAGCTCAGGAGATTTGTTTCTCTGTGATCAAGGTTGGAAGAGACCTTTAGGATCATCCAGGCCAGCCCTCCAGCAGCACTGCCACCGTAACCCCTAAACCCCGAAACGACATCACCCAGTGCCAGAGCAGACACCTCTCAAACACTGCCAGGGGTGGGGACTCCACCACCTCCCTGGGCAGCCCCTTCCAAAGCTTGACCACCTGAAAAGTGAAAAAAAAAAAAATTCTGATATCTAATCTGAACCTCCCTTGTCTCAGCTTAAGGCCATGTCCTTTTGTCCTCGCTCTGCAGCATGGTAGAGGAGATGAACCCCACCTCACTGCACCCTCCTGGCTGGGGGCTTGCGGGGAGCCATGAGGTCCCACACACCGCTGCAGTCTTTATTTATCACAGCCACACACAGGAATTCCAGGCACTGTCTCATCAAGCACCCTCAGCAGAACACGGTGGTTCCCCAAGCGATGCAGGACAAGGCACAGATGGACATGACATCCATTTCCACGCGTGTTTTCCCCGTGTGGGGCAGCTCCCCCGGGGTGCTGCTGCTGTGCCAGCAGTTAATGAGCTTGGGGCATCATTAACCTGCAGATAAAAGGAGTTACTGTCTAAATAACCACACTGACATTTCTCTAAACCTTCCACTGACTGTTGGGTTGAGGGAGGGAATAGAAAAGTCCCCAGCACTGGCAAACTTTGTGAGAGATCGATATATGTGAACACAGAGTTTATTCCAAAACACAGAGATATTTCAGATACAGCAAATGAAGAGTGAGGAGTGCGTGAGCCACACTCTGTTGCTGGACTGGGCTCCAGTGACAATATCACAGAAATCAGGAAAATCAAACCAGTCAAAGGACTGACAATGGATTGGAACTGAGAGCGGTAATGTCAGGAGCACACAAAAGTGAGAGTGGACAAGCATTCCCAGTGAATGGTTCTGCATCCGACAAGCACTCCCGGCCAAGGGTTTGTTGCCATGGGGAAGTTCTCGCTCTCTCCTAGACTCCAGCTGCACCTTGGCACCAGCATTTTCCAGCCCAGTTTTTGGCCTTTGCCGTTCTTACCAATGCTGGGGAGGAAAGGAATGCTGTTTGATTCCTCTGTGAGACAAATGGATGCCCTGGGCACACAGGCCATTGTCCCTGGAAACCTGCTGCAGCATCCACTGTCCTTCTGCCAGCAGGAGCCAAGTACAGCGTTTTCCAGCTGAAGAAGACCCTCCAGTATTAGAGGCGAGGGTTATGACAATGCAGAGTAGCCAGTGCGTGTATTTTTGTCCCTGGAGACTCAGTAATGCAGAGAGCATCGCTGGGAGCTGAACAGGCACAGCCATGAAGTGGCAGTTGGAAATCAGTCTCTCAGTGTCTTGTAATAACTTGAAAGTTAATTTGGTCTTGTTTATTTTTCTTCCTATGAAAAAGTTTGGACTGTCATGTAATTGTGTGTAACCGAAAGCCATTATTTCCTGAAGTGTGACTCAGCTCTCTCTCACTGTTCCATTCACAGCAGCCCTGTTTCATGTCTCTTTGGAGGCACTACACGTGGTGTAGGAGGGCTGCTGTTAAGTCTGTCCTCAGTTGGGGAGGCTGATGAATTCATTATGTACTCCTGTTATGTCAGTTTGTTAACTGTATTGTGCCACTGTCAATAAAATTCATAGTCAAGGTCTGCAGCTTGCTTTATTATTTTAGATTGTTCTCTAATGTTATTTATGCACGTGCTCTGAGCAACTAGACCGCTGCAGCAGCGGCTTGCTTTCTGCAAGGAGGTGCTGCAGCTGGGTCCACACCTTCAGCAAAGCCTCTGCAGGAACCAACCCTCCACCACTCACCCATCATCTCCTCCTGGCATCAGCCTCATGATCTTACCTCTCACCCTCACAAGCAGCACTTTGCTCAGCTGAATCCTGACACGTATGAAACTGGTGAATTCCTGGATAGACTAGGGAAATTCAGGAATCCTCAAAGAGGAAGAATGTTTTCTTCTAGAAGAAGCAGCAGATTGAGCTTCACCCATGCCAAAGCCCTTCATCCAAAGCAGTGGCACTGGGTACTGGCTGGAAGCAGCACCCAGGTGTTGACCACTCCTGGTCTTAGCCTGAATGTGTGCTGAGCGTGGAATTATTTGGGAGCTGGGGTCCTCAAGGACCTTCTCTGCTGCTTACTACAGTTCTTTGGTTCGTTCTTTGTCCCTTGGTGCTCTCTGATGTTTGGAGCTCTGGACTTCTTTGCCAAGGACCCAGATTCTGATTCTGCCAGCAAAGGGACAGCAAAACACCTCTGTGCTTAAAATGTTGTTCATAACCACCTGGCTTGGGAGCTGCTTTCAGCCTGAAGGGTGGATAAATCCTTAGCCCCCATCTGTGAAACGTCAGTGCTTCTCTTCCTCATGGGATCCTGCCCCATGAGGGATTCCCTGTGCTCCTGGATGGGAAGGAGCTCTCTGGGCAGCGTGTGCAGGGAGGAACCAGCTCGTGCCCCCTGCCATGCTCCCTCCTCACCCTGGCACCGCTGTCCTTCCCTGAAGTGGGTTGGCACGGCTCTGCAGCGCTCGGGTCACACATGGCATTAGAAATCAGAGACCGTGGAGGCAGCTCTTCAAGGGCAAACAAGCGGCCTGCCCTCGGGCAGCTGCCAGGGCCGGACCCGCGCGGTTACACTTTCACCACTGGGCAAACATGCCCTGCTGGCCACTGATCCCCAAATACCCTCTCCCAGCAACAGCAGCCACCACCTGCACCCTGCCAGCCTGGCCCACACACACATCCTCATTCCCTTTTTAATTAGGATTTTCATATCATCAGAGCAAGAGAATGAACTGCAGGAGGCAGAGAAATGCACTGCCTGAAAACAGTTAAAGAGGAGCTGGCGCCATTTCAGCGCTCCCATCCCCTCCGCCCTTCCCCTTCAGCTGCAGTTTGCTCTCAAGGCAAAGGAAGCCGACATGTTAGAAAATACTTTCTGCTTCATGTCTGGGGAAAACAGAGCTGGGGTTGTCTCAGGAGAAGCTCGGGCCTGGGGACGTGGAGAATTTGCCATCAATAACTCGCAGCCGCTCGCTCCACTCGGCGTCGTCACACAGAGCGGAGACGCTGTCACCGGCAAAACAGATTGTTTTCAAAATTGCTCTTGACTTAAATAATCTAAATGAGCTGATTTGACAGACAAGGGAAAACAGTCTCCTCGTCGATGTGGTGGCTCTGTGTTCCTCTGCAAGGAGGGCTCCTTTCTTTTTCATTGTAGACGCTTCATTTAAGGATTTAAAAATAGCCCAGGCGACGGCAAGAGGTGGCAATATAAAGGTACTGAACAGGCAGCACTTACTGATAAAACCACCCCTGCCCCAGAGCCTGTCAGTGCTCCAGTCAGCTGGGCTGGGTGTTAGAGAGGAGCATCTGGGGCTCTGAGGAGCCTTAATTAGGAGAAAAACCCACAAATGACATAACTGGAAGTTGGTAGCAGAAAGTGTTGGGCTTGCCTTCCAATCAGCCCTGAAAGCAGCTGGAAACAGACCTGGAAAGGAAGGAACAGCACCCCGTGCTGAGGGCTTGCACAGTCGGTTTGGTTTCAGGGGCTGCAGCAGCAGCAGCAAACAGCCATGGGATCTGTGCCCGGGAGAACATTCCCTGCCTTTCCTCCGGGCCCTGGAGCCATCAGAGCAGGGCAGAGCAGGCACTTGGGGTTATTAAATGAGGATTTAATCCTGCCCTTTAAATCAGCAAAAAAATTACCAAAGATGAAGGATTTCCCTGTCTTCTAAAGGCAGTCCAACTTGCATTCCCTGATCTGCCTTTGGGAAGGCTGCCAACTGCAAAATGGAATCGCTGAGCCTGGATTTCACTCTGCATCCAGCCAATTACGGCAGCCTGCTGCAGTACAGGAGACTGACAAGATCCAATCTTTATTTATTTACCAGGGCTGCATTGCACTTCCAAAGGGAATCACAGTGCTGGGCTTACTGCAGCCCTGCCCAGCTCCCACTGGTGCAGGTGCCCGTGAATACAGCCCAGTCCCAGCCCCTCGTGGGGGCTGGTGGGGGTCTCCCCCAGCCCCAAAGGTTCCCCTCCAGATGCTGCCACAGCATCTGTGATGTCCAGCCACCCTGGGCATCACTTGCCCTGTGGATGGCTCAGCCCACGTGAAGTCTGCTGGCTCTGCACGTGCTGGACTCCCTTCCGCAGCCATGGCTCCTTCTAGCTTGTTTCTAGGTTTTTGCTAATCAAAAATATAATTTAAAAAAATAGTGGAGCATTTTTTGGAGAGCCCACAGAGCTACAAACCACCAGCAAGAAGATCCAGGCGATGTGTGCAGGGAGAAGTGCTTCCCCTCCTGTTTCTGCCCCCCAGCCTCAGCTGTTTGCGACAGCCTCATGCAATCACCAGTGTTCACAGAGGAAACAGCTTCCCCTGCCTTCAGCCCAGCTACACCCAGGCACAGCTCACCCGTCCTCCGGGACTGATCTCGACTGGTGAATTGGTGAGAGACGCGAGCTGCTCCTCTGGAGAAAATTCCAGAGCCCCGGGAGAGGAGCAGGAGTGCCCGGAGCCCGGCAGGAGCCGGTCCTGCAGGGCTGGGCAGGGACTGGGGCTGGGGCTGGGCAGCCCTCACCTGCCCCCCGGGGCTGGGCAGCCTGCTCCTGAGCCCTGGCCCGCTCCGTGTCTAACTGCTCTGAGCCCTTCCTAATCAATGCTCATCAATCACCTCACTCACACCTGCCCCTTCTCAGCACAGCACCAGATTGACAGATTTCACCTGTTTCCTTTGCACTTCTCACTGAAATGGCACAAACAATCCCTGCTCTGTCGCAGACCAGCTCTTTTAGGGCCAGCAATATGCTCCGGTTTAGGCTTCAAAGAGCGATTAGTCTGCTGAGTTTCCTAATTATGGAGAATAAAATGGGGCCAGGGCACACTTTATTGAGCAGCACCACAGACCACAGCAAGAGCTCTGGCACTTTTCACCTCCTGGGACTGTCTCCAGGTGGGGAAGTGTCCTCGTGCAAAGTCATGTCAGTCCTGCCAGGGTGGCCCTTGCAGCCACCGTCGTGCCTGAGCCACAGCTGGCACCTGCTGTGGCCTTTCTGTGGGACCCTGAGAGCTGGGAACTCCTGAGCTCCTGATTCTCCCAGTGTTCCCAGCACTCCCTGTGCTCCCAGTTCTCCTGCTGGCCTCTCATTTCCCTCCTGCCTCACCCCATGCTCTGAGGGTTGTAGGGACGCCCTGGGAGCACCAGGACCTCAGCAATGACACTTCACAGCCCCCTTCTGTGTCCCCTCCTGGCTGCCTCCCTGTGCCCTGGGGAAGATCCACAGGGACTGGAGTGCCTGCAAACCAGAGTCCCCACAAACCCTCAACAATACACCTGTGGATGCCTGCACATATTTTGTATCCATCCCTGCACACCTGAGCAGGTGTGTAACACCATCCCTTCTTGGAATCCCTGGGAGCAGGGATGGACACTAGAATTAATGGATTGCACTGTCCAGCAGCTGGCTCTGCCCTGCCTCTGGCAGAGCTGGCAATATCCCAGCTTTGGGATCCTTTGGGAAGCTTTGGGGCTTCCACTTCACCCCAAGCACTTTCCTCTGCCGGGGGCTGGAATCTTAACTGATATCTGAGTTCGGCAGATCTGGCTGCCCCCGAGCCCCGAGGACAGGGCTGTGCTGAAAACGGCACATCTGACTGTGCAAGGGGATGTCAGCCGTGCCTGGGGAGGGGGAGAGGAGGAAAACGCCTGCCCCCGCCTGCTCCTGCCCATCCTGCTGCCCTCGGCCAGGCGCTGTGGCCACACCAGCTCGGCTCAGGCAGCCCGGCTGGGGGAGGAGGAGAGCGAGGAAACACGGCGTTCTCACCCTGACCCAATCCCATGGATTTCTGAGCAGCTACTGCACCGATAAAACAAAGGCTGCTTTGAAATGGATGCCTGGCCTGGCCGGCTGCCAGCGCCGGGCGGGAGACAAAGGCTGCGAGTACAAACGCAGCGCTGGAAGCGGCGAGCCGAGGATGCTCTGCGGCAGGGAGAGCGCGTCGCCATGGAGACACGGCGGCCAAGCGGGGATGGACCGGGAGCCTCGGGAGCCTCGGGAGCCTCGGGAGCCTCGGGAGCCGTGGGGCTGCGAGACACCGCGGGGAGAGTGCCCTGAGCCCTGCAGAGAGGCTGGACCAGGAGCTGGCTCCGTGTCACCCCCGGCCGGGACCCGGCCTGACAAGGGGCGTGAACGGCATGGACTGGCAAGCAGACAGTGAACATTCCTCCATCCACGGAGGAATGCTCTTTCCTCCTTTTTTCACCGATGCAAAAGCCGTCTAGGGGGGAAATATTGCTTTAATGAGTTCATGCAGGGGGCACAAACCCCTGGGCTGGCCTGGGCAGTGACACAGACAGAGCGAACCATCCCACACACCCCCAGATCTCAGATCACCTGCAGAAGGCTGTAACAGCTGCTGTGCAGAGCTCTGTCATGCAAGGCTGGTGGTGGTGGGCACGATCTGTGTGCCTGATTGTGGTGCAGGGTCATTTATCACCCAGAGAGCAGGAATGCTCCTGGGTGCTGTCCAGATGGCTCTCGTGTCCTGCCAGGACTCAGGTCCTGGCCGGCCAGGGAACACCTGGGGCTCCCAGCGTGGGCTGGAAGACCACCTTGCCCTCACCTCTGCCTGCCCACGGCCCACACCAGGCAGGAGCTCGTGCCAGGGCAGTGTGACGTGATGTGGGGCATGCCAGGGCCAGCCTGAGCTCACAGACTGCTCCATGGCAGCAGCCGCCACCAGAGCAGCCGTGACAGCAGCGTCCCAGGCAGGGGGTGAGCCCTGCACGTCACCTCACCCTGTGCAGACCCCTGGGGGGTTCCTCCACCTCGGGTGTCTCGGAAGGGAACAGGAAATCCTGTCCCATGTGCCTTCCATGAGGCCCAGAGGCCCTGTGGCTTTGCAGAGCACGAGAGGGAGAGGGAAGCAAACCACTGTTTTTTAAACCAAGGGAGACACTCAGGTGCTGCCAGAGTGAGGGCTGTGTAAACAGCCACAAAGACAGATTAGACACAGCAGAGCTCCCTGTCAGCACACGACAAATAATGAACACAGGGTAAGAATCCCCAGGGAGGCACATTCCTAATAAATGGCATTTAGATCTATAGCTTTAACAACTCGTCCCAAGCCACCACAATCTGAATTAGGGAAAGGGAGCCCACAACCTGACCCATCACTTCTGAAGGGGGTCAGGGAGGCAGAAATACACCTGTAAAGAAGGTGATGGGGACATTTTCTGCACTTGCAGATTGACCAGCAGAATTCCTTGTCGGCTTTACCACCGATATAAATCCCCAGTGAGTTTCCTGTTTTCAACACCGAGTTCCTAATGCTCCCAGCAGTGCCTGATCCTGCCCCACAGGCTCTGCAGCACAGGGAGGAGCAGGAACAAAACCCAGCAGCGTGTGTGCACAGCAGAGCTGTACTGAACCCTCCCGGCAGGCCAGCGTCCTCAGGTGGGTGTTTTCCCATGAAAGTTAGGCCCTGCTTCCTCTGCAAAGTGCTGGAGGTCCCCACCCATTCCAGGGGGTGGCTGTGACTGCTCTGGCTCTGACAGCCACAGAGCCCTGTCCCCACCAAATCAATTACCAAACACCTGCTCCTGCCCTCTCAGCAGCAGCTTGTGATCAGCCATCCCTGGGCCTGACTTGTTCTTGTGAGCAACTAAAACTTAATTTATCTTATTTTAATTAAAGACAAAAAAATGCAGTAGCCTTTGATTTCTCTCTTTGCTTTGCAGGGAAAAAAAAAAAAAAATGCAGTAGCCTTTGGTTTCTCTCTTTGCTTTGCAGGGAAAAAAAAAAAAAAAGCAGAAGGATAAAGGGACAGGCAGGAGAGAAAAGGCTTTGAGACAAACATGCACCAGCTCTGTTGGCTTTTATTTTATGTGTAGCCCTTTTCTTAAAAGAAATAATTACATTTCAAAACCTCCTTTCCCTGTTCTGAGCACTGCCTCTTTCCACATTAATGCTATTTGCATGCGCCATCTCCTCCCACCCTTCAATAATTTAAACCTTCATTTTTTATTCACTCAGTTGTCAGATTCATTTACATATCATATATCTATATTTAACACTGGCTTTGCTCCCCTGTTTTGTTTTTTTGATTTTTAAACAGGAAATAGATTTCCCTTGTGATCTAACCAGGTCTGGGGCAGGGCCTGCTGGGGGGATCAGGAGGTGCAGTGGGGGTTGGAGGGGTGCTGAGGTCTCCTTTGGTGGGTGCAGCTGGGGCTTGCCAGCCCCACGGCCAAGCCCTCACCTCCATCACCTCCATCAGATCCAGGGAGCTCAAAGCATGGCCTCCTCCCACTCCTCCTCTCCTCATCCTCATCCTCATCCTCATCCTCATCCTCATCCTCATCCTCATCCTCCTCCTCCTCCCACATCCACGGAGAGAAGTCAGCCTCGTTCCCTGCCACGGCCGGGGCCAGGGGAGTGCCTTGGCAGGGGATGCTTTAAAAAAGCTAAAGGCTTTAAAAAGTTGAAGCTCCAGGCTTCCCCTCCGGTCCTTCTGCGATTTCACAGCTCTGCCTTCATTGACAGGGCGAGGCACAGGGCGGGAGTGCTGCCAGCCCCCGGGGCAGGAGCGTCCCGTGCTCGGGTGTCCCTCGGCCACCTCTGCCCTAAACCTGCTCAGAAACCAGGGGAATGGTGCAGTAAAGCTCCAGCTGACCCTGGAGCCCTCCACACAGCAGCAGCTGGCAGCTCCTTGTGTGTGGGACCGGGACCGGCCCCTCGTGGCACCCGGAGCAGGCTCTGCCCCGCAGCCACCCTGCACGGCCCCAGGGCCAGGGGACAGCGGGGACACAGCCCTGCCGCGGCAGGAGATGGCATCTGAGAACAGCCACGCGGCAGCACCTGGCAGTGCGTGCTGGGACCACCCGGGCCCGAGCAGGGGGCATTAGGGACACCCCTGCAGCGCCAGGCGGGACAAGCTTGTCCCAGAGTCTGTCCCAGGGGTGCAGGACCGTGGGAGGGAAGGGTTACAGACGCTCCACATGGGTGGGCTTGAGGCCCATGGAAAAGAAATGGTATTAGCCCGTGGAAAAGTATTAAAAAATAGCATTAAAGGCAATTTGAGGGAGAGAACGTGAATGAGAAAGGGGTACATCACAGAGCCAGTCACTGAGGAGAGGCTCGGATCCCCCTCCCTCGTTTTCCACATTACTAGAAAAAACAGTGAACTGATCTCAGACAAATGAGCCCTCCGGACCCAATTTTTCAAGCTGATGAGCTCCTCTTGCTGCACTTTCCCTGCACGGAGACTCCCAGCACCTACTCCTTGCCACAGTTCCCAATGAGCAGAGCCCCCCCATCCATCCCAATGAGCGCTGAGGAGGGGGCGACCCCCGGGGGCAGGCAGAGAGCCTGGAGCCCCGGCCCTGCCCCCCGGGACCTGCGGCAGCCCCGGCGGAGCCGCCGTGGCCCTCGCTGAGCCGGGGAAGGACGGTGGAGCTCTGCCAGGGATGCTCCAGGGATGGTTTGACAGCCCTGAGGCTCTGGTGGCAGCTGCCTCGTGGGTGAGCACCCACGGCTCATGCGATGGCTGGCACGTTCCCAGCGAGCCCAGCACGCTCTGCCTCTCGCAGCATCACCCTCCAGCCGAACCGCTGCTTCAGGTTCAAAATAAACCCTTGCTTCGGGAGGAAATCGCTCTGCTTGCTCCTAGGAGCATGCCTGCAGTCCTGATGGAGGATTTCCGCGGAAATCCTGGAAATTTTTTTTTTTTTTCAGCGCACCATTGGAATTGTCCCTCTCGGTGGCCCTTCCCCCGCGGGCCGGGCCGGCAGGAGCAGCGCTCCCCGCTACAGCGCTTAAATTAACAGGGAAGTTTGGGGAAATTGAAGACTAATTTTCTCTTGGGAACAGATCATTAAATTACAGAATACTAATGAAAATTTACAGCATCTGGAGAGAGGCTGGAGGGAGGGGCAGGGGGAGCAGTTTGTCGGCATTTCCCCTTTTTTTGCCTGGCTCTGACTTGTTCTGGGAGCTGCCCCGGCCATCCCTGGAGCTGAGGGGAGACGGACACACGCAGGGGTTTGAAGGACGGACCCGAGACCCGCGTGGGGGAAGGTGCGGCGAGGCCGAGCAGCCCTCCCGCAGCCCCTGGGACCCGAGAGGGGGGACGGCAGGGGATGAGACCCCTCCACCCTCCCGTGTCAGCGCTGCCAGCTCGGCTCCCCCGCCCTCCCTGCACTGCTGGGGGGGCGCGGGCAGAGTGGGGGTCGCTGTCCCCGCCGTGCCCATCACCCCCGCAGGGCTGGGGGCAGCCGTGCCCATCGCCCTGGCAACGCTCGGGCCGAGCAGCCGCGCCTGGGCTGCGCAGGGAGCGGCAGCCGCGCTTGGCGGTGTTTTTCCAGTCGAGCTCAATTTCCTCAGAGCCACGAGGCTCAATAGCTCTGGAGCAGAGGCAGGAGCTGCCTTTTGGGGAGGGGGCACCGGGGAGAGCTGTGTCTGGGCGTCTCAGAGTGAGGAAATGCAGATTTTTTTTTTATTGCTTTGCCCATACATGATTTAACTATTCAAGCTACTCTGGAATTCATTGAATTATACATGAATTTCACAGGCAGCGTTTTCGTAAATCTTGAAAGGCAATAATGTTTTTTCCACTTCCTTCAAAACCTTGGCTAACGGTAAATTTATCTATTTTTAGATTTTTAGAAATCCGGCTTATTCTCGTCCAAAATCACCTTGAGAACGTCACCTGCGCTGCTGGGTGATCCCGCCTGTTAGTGAGGGACAGCCGGTGGTGACGTGTCGGTGTTTTATGGCAGTGTTTGGATCAGCCCGGCAGGGTGAGGGGTCTCCGAGCTCCCTCCCACGAGCACTTCCCGGCCCCATGAAGCTCTCTGGGGAGCAAGCAAGAGGCTGCAAGAGAAGCAGGGACCCTGCAGCCCTGTCTGCACCCTCTCCCCAGTTAGCTCATCCCTCATTATCCTTCCCTACCCTTTTAATTTCTCTCTAAACTCAACCAGCTATTGCTGTTCAAACTGAAATAATTAATTGGAACAAAATTGCCGCTGTAGGAGAAAAGAATGATTAAACCCATCCAGCGGACAATGGGGCAATCACAGCCTAAGCAGCTAATTACAGGGACGGGATAATAACGGGGCCCGGGGCAAGCGGCGGGGCTGGATGAGCCGGGAGGAGGCTCGGGGCTTGCCCGAGCTCCAGGGCGAGCGGGCGAGTCCCTGTGCCTGCTCCTGGAGCAGAGACACCAGAGCGGGAGTGGAAGGCCCTGGGGAGGGAATGCCCCGGGTGTGCTGGGGCAGCAGGAGCGGGGAGGGGCAGACCCGGCACAGACCCGGCACAGACCAGTAAAGACCAGTACAGACCAGTACAGA
>VZRH01001161.1:71139-105771 GCA_013397555.1 Urocynchramus pylzowi
CCGGGAGCACGCACCGGCACCGCCCGGGAGCACGCACCGGCACCGCCCGGGAGCGGGGGAGGGAGAGCCACCGGCCCGAATTCCATCCCGTGCTCCACCGGCCCCTGCGCGGCGGGGAGCAGGGGTCCGGGCCAGGTGCTGGGCAGCTCCCGGCACGGGGGTGGGCAGAGCGGGGGTGGCCGTGGCAGCGCCTCGCTGTGCACGGGGTGCCGGTGCCTCGCCCCCGCGGGGCCCCGGTGCCAATTGGGGAGGTGCTGCTGCCCCAGCGCGGCTCCCGAGCAGCGCCGGGCTCTGGGGCCAGAGGCAGCGGCACAGCCGGGAGGAGGGGTCAGTGCCGGCAACATCCTGCTCTGGAGAGCCAAAAAGGGTGGAAAACTACCGGGATCAGGCAACCCTGCGGCTCCGCGGTGCCTGCCTGGCCGAGGGCCCAGCCCCAAGGATGGGGGTCACAGCTGCTGCCCCGCAGCCCAGGTCACCTCGGCCCCCCCAACCAGCAGGGGGGTGCCCATGAGAGGGACCCCAGCCCCTGAACTCCTGACAGACCTGGACCTCAAACTGAAATTGTTCCATTTCTTGTGCCAGACACCCAGGCTGGCTGCCTTCATGTGGGCAAGACCACCTTTAAAATCAGACTTCAGGCACCTCTTACCTGTTCCTCTCTGCTCCCAAGATCCCCAGTTACATTTTCCTGGGCACGATTTGCCAGTTCTTCCATTACCTGCATGGAAACACAGCACAGGTGCACTTGGTGGGTCTCCCCTTGCTCTGCAGCCTGCAGAGCTGAAGGGGCTCAGGGGGAGCAGAGCTCCCAGCCCCAGAGGCTGCCCCTGGGCTTGGACACACGGACCCCCTGGCCCCTGGTGTCCAAGGCCAGGTTGGATGAAGCTTGGAGCAACTTGTTCAAGCAGAAGGTTTCCCTGCCCATGGCAGGGGAGTGGAACTGGGTGGTCTGTAAGGTTTCTTCCAACCCCAACCAGTTTGTGACTCTCTGATCCCCTGCCAGGCCCTACAAGAATTAGCAATGCTAATGGAAGGGATTTCACTGAATCTCCCTAAATTAGAAAGGTTTGGAAGCCAAGCAGTTTGGCACTTACCCTCGAGAGCAGCTCTGACATGGAGGTTCCTTTCCCTCTCTTGGCACTTTACATGCCAATGCCACGTGCTAGGACAGAAGAGGTGACAGGGTGAGATCCCTCTGGGGGGATGGGGACACGCCCTGCACAGAGCCGGCTCCTGGCACCAGCACAGCATCCACCTGTCTGTCCAGGACCCCCATCCCCACATCTCCCAGTGCCAGTCACTGGAGCTGGGCACATGGAGGACCCACTGCATCTAATTAAAGCATTTATCCAGTTAATTACTGATAATATTGCATTTTCCTCTCTAGTCCGGGCTCCAGCAAAGCTTGTGCTGAGGACAGCAAAGCAAAATGCTTTGTTTCCACTCTTTTTTTTTTTTTATATTAAAAAGCTCAATTTGTCTTAACATGACACCAACAGGCAGCACAGCATTCCTGGGCTCCAGCCTTCTCTCCCCAGCCATCCCTGCAGTCACAGACCAGGAGATTCAATTATCCAGCAGAACATGTCCCAGAGGCATCCAGATAATTGCAAACATAAGTACAAAATCTGCCACTAATTATTAAAGAAACACCAAATAAGGAAACCAAGTGATGGAAAAGTTGCTGCTGGTGCAGAGACCACCCCCCCATGCTGGAAGGGCAGCATGTCCCAAGGGTGTCTCTGTCCTGGTGGGACCCTCAAACCCTGCTGGGCAGGGGGAGAGCCCTGAGCCCATCCTGGGCCCCTTGCTCCCAAGGAAAGGCTGTTCCACTGTGGCAGCAGCTCTCTGGCCACAGAGAGAAACACAGAACATTCCCAGGCATCGTCTTGGGAAAGGGAAAGGAATGATAAACAATTCTTATCTTCACTTGCTGCACCTGCTGTTGTGAGCATGTGGAATGTGTTATTGAGATTTGTTTACCAAGGGGTGGTTTCTTAATTAGCCAATGGTGATGGTCTTTGGACTGAGGGACAAATGAGGCCCACCTGTATCATAGCTGTCTTTAAAAGCAATGGGTTTGTTAATAAGTACAGTATAATAAAGTGATTGATCAGCCTTCTGTGAATCATGGGGTCAATGCTAATTATTACCCAGTTGGGGGCCTGCAATGACATTCCATCACCATCACAGTGCCACAGGCTGAACACCCCCAGCTCTCCCAAACTGTCTCTATGGGCTTTAACTGTCATCTAAATAAAAAAAAAAAAGAAGAAAACAAATGAACGAGAACCAACTCCACAGGTGGATTTGGACTGAGGCTTTTCCACTGTTGGTTGCTGCTGTAAATATTCACCAACTGCTTCCATCCCTGGAGCTCAGCTCTGTTTTCTCCCCAGTTTTCCAAGCTCAGCTGCCCATGATTCAGATGCTCTTTGGATCCATTCATCTGTTCATCCTGCCCATGGTTCAGATGCTTTTGGATCTGTTCATCCTGCCCATGGTTCAGATGCTTTTGGATCTGTTCATCTGTTCATCCTGCCCATGGTTCAGATGCTTTTGGATCTGTTCATCCTGCCCATGGTTCAGATGCTTTTGGATCTGTTCATCCTGCCCATGGTTCAGATGCTTTTGGATCCGTTCTCCCTCTGCCTCACGAACTTCTCAAGGAGCTGGGCTCTGCCTGGCTGCAGGATGGTCACAGCCAAGCCCTCCAGCCCTGCCAGACCCCACAGCGATGCTGGAGGTGTATTTGGAAACACCTGCACAGCTCCTGTGTCCCTCCCTGAGGCCAGAGGGCCCCCCCTCGGCACGGAGCACGCTCCTGCCCGGGCCAGGAGGATGCTCCACACGCTGCCATGTGAGGGCTTGGAAGGCAGCCCACATCTGAGGGCTCCTGAAGGGAAAGCAGCTTGTCCCTGACAGCATTTTGGCAAAACCGGTGTTATTTAAACACAACAGTTTATTCAGTCAAAGTAAATAATAATTAAATAAACCCAATTAAAATCAGGAGTGCTCCAAAATATTCTCAGAAGCTTCTGAGCACTTAGCTCCTTGTGGGAGGAGCATGGGCTCATTTCGGGGCTGGAGGGCTTGGTGGGCTGGGAATGTGGCCAGGAACCACCAGGCAGTGGTGGGGTGGGATGGGGGTGCCTCTGCATCCTCCCCACCTGGGGCTGCTGGTGTCAGCCCAGCTCACCTTCCCAGTGCAGTTTGCTCCTGGTCCTCAGGGTCAAGGGACCCTGTTTGTCACAGCAGACAAACAGGGCCAGGGCCACAGCCCAGCCCTGGCTCCCAGCTTCTGGGCTACCCCATGCCCATGGGGCAGAGCAGAGCTGTGCTTGTCCCCCACCCCTGCCCCGTGCCCTGGGTTAGAAACAGCTGGAATAGATATTTCTAACAGAACTTGGCCAAAGAGCCAGGGAGGGGTCCCCAAACCCCCTGATTCCAGACCCCAGCACATCCACTCCTGGTGGGCTGTGGGGACAGGGGACACAGAGAGCATCCCAGCCCCGAGGCACAGCTCACCAGCAGGATGTGTGTCAAACAGGACTCAGTTCTATCTCCACGGTGACTTCTCCCCATGTCCTCATTTCCCTGCTTCCTCAGAGCAGCGTGGAGCGTCCCACGAGCTCAGCCTCCCGCGTGGGCAAGGCTCTCTCCTTCATCAGCACCATCACAACAACGATAACAGCAGCTCTCTTTTTGAGAGCATCCTTAGGAAGCCCGGCATTCTGGAGAGTTGCCAGCTGCCCTCGGGGCCGGGCTGCGGGGAGGGAGCTCCCGCCTCGGTCTCTGCTTCTGTTCTCAGCTGGCAGAGCAGTGCTGAAGGCCGCTGGCTGGGGAACCACAAATGTCACCCGCGTTTGCACACATATTTATGTTTTCCTGTGAAACATCATGATATGTCTGTGCTGCTGGCAACGCTGGAAACCAAACAAAGCAAAACAAAGCAAAACAAAGCAAAGCAAAACATCCCCTCTCTGGCAGCTCCCAACTCAAGGAGCTGGGGGCGATGCCAAGGATGCCGGGGCAGCGCTGACCTGCGTGGTCCCTTGGGGGGCACCGAGGGCACGGGCTGGGCCCCAGCAGCCCCCGGAGGCCGGTGCCTCTCGCAGCCTCGCCCGCGCTGCTCGGCCAGATCGCTCGGTCGTCGCTGGCCTCGTGTCACCAGCCCAGCGCCAGCGAGCCCGACAAATAACTGTTTGCAGCTGTCATTTGCTGAAAACAAGGCGAATCTGCATATGCTTAGTCTTAATTAGGCGGCTTGGCAAGGAGCCCCCTGCTCGCTGCTACCAAACAGCCATTTCGCTCACAAAAGGGTGACAGCAGCCCCGGCGTGTGCACACTCACACACGCACACACGCACACAGACACACGGAGCGGACGGACAAACGCCGGCGAAGCCTCGCCGTGCCCCGGCCCCTCGGAGGGTGCCCGGCCCGAGCTGCCCCAGCCACGTCGCCAGCCCGGGACGCACGATAGCCACAGCGGAGCTGGCGGAAAAGAACCCCGAGGAATTTCGTCCCTCAATGCACCATCGCTAATTACTCAACTCTCATTTACCTCTCAAAGGCACGGGCGTTGGCGGAGCTCAGGGGGCATCTCCACGGAGGACGAGGAGGAGGAGAGCCCGTTTGGGGACCCGCCGGGGCGGGCTCCGGCAGCAGCCTGGCGCGGAGCGGCGCCGGATTCCAGCTTGGAATTGGCGAGCGGAGCCCTCGCTCCGTGGGAAGGGAAAGCGGGTCACGGGCTCGGCAGCGACGCTGTCCCCCCGTGCCCGCCGCTGGCATCAGCCCGGTGAGCGGGGCAGCCCCGGGCCAGCGCTGCACCTTCCTCTCCATCCCCATCCTCCTCCTCCAGAGCCCTCCCGGCGCGGCCCAGCGGGTGTTGCTCCATTGCCGAGCACACCGATACAGCCGGGACGGGTCTGCCAAGGTGCCACCGCTCGCCACGGGGCCGGGGCTGTCCCCAGGGGCACCGGGGCCCGTGCGACCCCCGGGGCCCGTGTGACCCCCGGGATGGGCTGCAAGTAAACGCCTGGAGAGTCACCAAATCTTTGGCAAAAGCAGCCCCAAAGGCAGATTTTGGACAAAGCCATCCCGTCGTTCCTAACCTGATGCCCCCCCTGGACTTGGCAGTGCCAGGTGCCCGTGCTACCTTTGTAGTGCTGCATTCCAAGCTTTATCAATTTGCAGCACGTTCTGCACAGAAGGGAATTAAAATAAGGCTGGGAATCATCAAAACATTTCACCTTTAATTGAACTTGACTCCGAGATTACACCACAGGGAGGCCAAATGAAAGACACTGACACCCAAGGAAGAAGCTCTACCTGCCGGCCTGAAGCAAACACCAGCACAGGGCTCCAGGCTGCAGCACAGCACAGCCCAACCACGCCACACCACCTCTTCAACACCTCAACAGGCTGAACTGGGCATTAGGACAGACTTTAACCACAGCTTTCCAGCACAAGGTTATATAAAAATATATAATATTGCCGGGTTTATGGAGCTATTCCATTAAAAAAGTTGAGAATTGGATTTCAGTGCAGGTTTACTCATTAACTTCAATCTCAATAGTAAAGCACTTGACACATGCCAGCTCAAGAATCCCATTTCCCCAGTTCCTGAATTTTCAATATCATTAGGCCAAAGCACCCAGAGAAGGCCAAAATCAATCCTGTTTTCCAGCCTCATCCTCACAAGCACAGACTGTGCCAAGGGTGAGACTCCAAGGGTGCTTTTCCTGTGCTCCCATCCTGACCCACACAGCCAAGCACCTGTAACACCATCACCCACCTGTGCTTTTTCATGCTGGAAAGCAAAAACTGGAGCAGATGAACTGGAAACATGCTTTTTCTTGAGCAGAAGACACCTGGAATTCACCAGCAAGGCCTGACATTAAAAGGCACGAAGTCCTGGGGTGAAATGCAGCAGTGATCCTGGTGTGCTCTCATTTTACCTTTCAGGATGCTCCGTCTCTGACCCAGGATGTCCGAGGTGCCGGCTCACCCCCAGGAGAACCAGGATGAAATGTCCCTGTTACCATTTCTGTGCTGCTCAGCTCTCAGGACGGCCCCTCTGCGTGGTGACACCTTCTGCTACCAGGACATGCTGCTTCCCCACACAGCATTTCCACCCCAAACTCTGGGCAAACCCCATGGTCAAGGGCTGTCACTGCTCGATCCCATGGTCACAGGGATATCGTGCCCTTAGTGACACCCATCCCCCCTGTGCTGGCTTTGATGGCTGAGCAACACCTCCACTGCCACCTCCTTGTTAAAATTCCATCTTAAAATTGCCCATTGATTTCCATTTTCTCTCTCCTGTCACTGCTCAGAGCAGGATCCCGCCTTTCCAGGCTTCCCCATCCTGCCCCTTGTGAGCCCCACACATCACAGAGGGGTCAGGGCTGTCAGGTGTCACCACCACGTCCAACACTGCCCAAACAGTTCTGTTTAAAACATCAACGCCCGGTGAGCAGCACTGGGAGAGAAAATGCAAATTACAGGGAGTTTAACCCTCTGTGCAAACGTGTGCTGCCAGATTCCAGACTGGTTTTTGCTGGAAGGGACCTTAATGACCACAGAGCTCCAACCCCAACGGACAACAGCTTTCCAAACAAACCAGAACAAAGCAGCCACGTGCAGCTTTGTGTGTAACATCACCTGAAACAGCCAGTGCCAACGCCGAGAGGGGCTGCAGCTTTGGGGCCACATCCCACGTTCTACCCTACAAACCCCTAGATCTTAGGCACATGGAACAGCACACACCACCCCCAGCACCTCCTCACCCTCCACCAGGGCAGGTCCTGCCAGTTTTCCCAAAATTAAACCCCTCTGGAAGTTTTTTTTCCTCATGCAGTAGTTCCCAGCAAGCTTTTTCTCTGGCACTACTTTTAGAAGCCTGGAATGGTTTGGGTTGAAGGACCATGAAGCCCACCCAGTCCCACCTCTCTGCCACAGGCAGGGACACCTTCCACTACACCAGGCTGCTCCAAGCCCTGACCAACCTGGCCTTGGACACTTCCAGGAATGGGAAGGCTTGGGATGCTCCCTGCTCACGTGCAACTCCCACTGGAAATCTCACATTGGGTCATTTACTGAAAACTTTTTTATTGTAATCAAAAAGTGACATAACAGGGCTGTAATGTATTCTGCATTTTACCCGCTGGTATTTGGTAACTGGTACCAGCTGCTTCTGCCAGGCAATTAAAAAAAACCCGAATGTGAAAATCTTCACAGTACAGTAAACTCCACCCAAAATAATTAACGGTGGTTAAAAAGAAGATGCCCCAGCAAAACCTTTCATGTTACATGGTCACAACTCACAATTCTGTACAAAATGTTCACTTTTATAAAGCTCTGATGTAAAAATCAAATAATCAAGCAGCAATATTTTAAGTGCAGCACAGGGTCTTTCATGTCATTATTTACAACGCTTGAAGTCGTTTACATTTTAACAAAGATCATACAGATGACTTAGTAATTAAGTCATTTTTTCATTATCTGTCGGTTTATGTTGTGACAGATTTCACTTTTTGGTCGTCTTTCTCTTTATCTTTGCTCTTCTTCGATTTTTTCTTCTTGTGTTTGTGTTTTTGGCTCTTTTCCAATTCTGTTTCGTTTCCCACGTGTTTCTTATGCTTCTTATGTTTCTTGTGCTTCTTATGCTTCTTCTTCTCTTTCTTCTTTTTCTTTTTCTTGCTGTCCTGGCTCTCCCCTGAGCTGGCACTGCTGCTGTGGCTCCGTGTCTGGCTCTCGGAGGGGCTGTGGCTGCGGCTGCGGCTGACGCTGGGGCTGCTCTGGCTCTGGCTCCTGCCCACCTCCGGCTGCTCGGCGGGAGCCGGGGCCGCCGCCTCCTCCTTCACCTTATCCAGAGCCTTTTCCTTCGCCTCTTTGGGCGTTTTCCCTGCGGCCTCCTCGTCCTTTGCAGACACGTTGCTCTCGCTGTCGCTCTCGTTGTAGTCTGGCACGAAGGCGGCCTCGTCGGTCTCGCGGGTGAGGTCGGACGAGAGGCGCGCGGCGCTGCTCACCGGCGGCTTCGGCTTGGCCGCGCCTTTATCGCCCTGACCCGCCACGTTCTCCTTCTCCACTTTAACTTCTGGCGAGTCCTGTTTGGCTGGCGGTTTATTCCCACCTGGCTCTTTCTCCTTATTGCTCTTGACTTCTGGTACATGCTTCTCCTTCTCCTTCTCTTTCTCCTTCTCTTTGCCTGGGTTTTTATCCGGGGGTTTGTGCTCCTCAGCGGGGCGCTTGGGGTCGTGCACAGCTTTGTGCTCGGCGGGCTTGCGCTCCCGCGGGGGGCTGTAGCTGCTCCGCTTGGCCTCCGCAGGGCCCTTTTTGGGCGGCTCCACACGCTCCTCTCTTGGTTTGCTCTTCTGCACTGCTGTGGAGTCTCTGATCCGGGATGGGGAGTCTTTCCTCCGTGCTGATTCACTCTTCTCATCTCTGCGCTTGGAACTCGAATGCTCCCTGCTGCCATCATGGTCAGACTTCTTGTCTCGGTTGGGAGTGAAGTCCTTCGCAGCGGAGCCACGGCCACTGTCATGCTTCTCTGAAGATCTGCCATCTTTAGAAGACTGAGATACAGTTTTACCGTTTCCTTGCTCAGCTGCGCGTTCTGAGTGCTCCTTTTCTGGCTGAACACTGCTCTTCCTCTTCTCAGAACTGTCCTTGTCTGACAAAGAATGATCCCGGTCTTTGGTTTTACCTTTTTCACTTGACACGGAACTTTTTGAACTCTTGGCATCGTGTTGGGTGCTTTCATAACTTGCCTCTTTTGCAGCTTTCTGTATTTTCTCCAGAGGCTCTGTCTCCTTTTCAGTGTGTTTGAGGGGGTTTGGTGCCTTTGCACTCACAGGTTTGATAACACTGGCGGGTTTTCCTACAGGTGGGGGCACCTGGGTGGTGGACTTGATGTCTTCCTCTTCAGACTCAAAGTCATCTTTATCCCACTTGGACTGAGGGACCTGGATCATGATAATGACATCCTCAGCAGGGGCTGTTATGTCGTTGTTATACTCCTCCAGGGTCTTAATGACAGTTCGTTTGGTGTCTGGCTTGTCCTCGGGCTTCCTGACAGGGCTTCCCCCAGTGGAACTCGTGCTGGGAGGAAAAACACGGACAATAGTAAGGGGATGCACACACAGCCAGCTTTGGGAACATTTTATAAACTGGCTTGTGTTTCAGTTCATTTTCCTCAAGGATGTTCAATTAAGGGAACCGACAAGAGAAAAGCTGAGTCCACTGGCTGAGATTATGGGCAATCAATTAATTTAGTATCTTGCTACCATACATTTAATTAACAAAGACACAAGATTATCAAATTGGGGACTGTCTGATCTGGTAATTCCTTCATGTCCTATTTCTCCCAATGGCAGATAAATTAGATATCCATTCTTCTTTCAACATGAAAGCAAGCAATTATAGAGAGGTACACACAGGCAAAGTTTCATCCTTATGCCCCAGTTCTTCCTTAGAAAAACTGACATTTTAAAAGCTTTTTAAATTACCAAGACACTATCTTAAGTCTTCAACAAATGTCTTAAATGTTTTGAGATTGCATCACCAACAAATGAACCCCACCAGCTTCCTGTGCACTACAAACTGCTCATTTCCCTTAACAACAGCTGAGTTTGACCCAAGTATAGTTTCAGAAGGAAGATCATGGATTACTCCCTTGTTTAGCACAAACTTAGCTGTTCCTTTCCTTAAGCACCATAAGGAACTGGAGGGGTGGAGGAGGAAAGAAAGAAAAGGAAAAGAATTGCTGAGGTACCTGGTGTAATCCACAAGAGTCGAGCTAACGCTGTCAGCTGCCGTCACTTTCCTCCTTGCTTTTCCCTTTGTCTTTTCCGCTTTAACTTTGCTGCTGCTGGGCTCAGGTTTCTCCACAGCTTCTTTTCCAGGTGGCACGTTTTCTCCGCTCACAATCTTTTTTCCAGTTTCTCGGTTAAGTTTAATCTTTTTGGACGGGTTGTTAAGAAAAGCAGCTTTATCCTTTTCCGGGGTCCGCTCTCCTTTCTCCCCCTCGGGCTCAGCCTTCCCCTTGGGTGATGTTTTCAATTCAGCAGTTTCGGGTTTATAGGCCTTTGCAGAAGCGGCCTCATGTTCTTTATCAGCCTTTTCCTCTGCTTTTCTTTTCCTTTTCTCAAGTTTGGCATCGGAAAGTTTGCTTTTCTCAGCAGGTTTCTTTGACTTCTCCTCCTTGCTGGAGGGCTTCTCAGCCTTGGCTTCTTTAGGATGTTCTTTCTTTGCCTTCTCTTCCTTGGCCGGTCTGGTTTCTGGGTGATCCTTTGTCACCTTGGGGTGAGCCTTCCGTGGTGTACCAAGAGCCTTCTCATCCTTCTGAGAAGAAGAGGTTTTAACACTGTCTGCCTTTGGCAGCTCTTCCTTGACTTTTTTCACAGGAGGTTCTGTTCGAGGAGATTTTTCGCGATCGGGGTCCACCTTCTCCTGGGAAGCTTTCGCTGGTTTTGCCACGCTGTCTTTCTTTGGAGCAGCCGCCACTTCTACTTTCCGCTTTGTTTTCTCAACCTTTGCTTTTGGCTTATCCTTCTCTTTTTTCTCCTTTTCAGACACTGGCTTGAAAGCAATGGAATCCGCTTCCATGGGCTCATCCCTTACAGGGGTGGCATCATCCCTGCTTGGCAGCATGAATAGAGAGTCTGTTTTAACATCCTCTGTTGGAACTGGCTCTCTTGGTTTTCTTGCTCCTTCTAACAGCTCAACGTTGGGAAATCCTTCATTCTCATCCCCTTTTCTTCTCTTCCGGTGTTTTTTATGTTTATTGCCTTTGCCATCTCCCAGTGGATTTTCCACCTCCTTCTCTTTTGATTTTGTAGGATCTTTGATGCCATGGCTCTCTCTCCCAGGCTTCTCAGGGTAGTTTCCAGCTACATTACGATTCCTGTGGCTCTGTCCAGCAGGATACTCCTCCCTCCGTCCCCGAGCATACGGCGAATTCTCTCGTCTGGTCCCAGGTGGGCCAAACCGTTCTGGAGAGAAGTTCTCTCTGCTCACTGGAGGCCGTGGCTGAGCACCCACGGCATAGCCCTTGTAAAACTTCTCGTACCACTCTCTGTAGTTCCTCTCCCACTCCCTGTATCTCTCCTTCTCAAAGGGGTCTCTGAAGTCCACCGAGCGGCCATAGTAAGCCTTCATGTCATACGGGGGCACCTCTCGGTAGCGGTTGAAGTACTCGCGCTCGGCCTCGCCCTGCGGGACCGTCCGTTTGGTGGGGGACTGGCCCCGGAACACCGGAGACCTGGAGCGGGAGTGGTAGCGCCTGTACGGGGGCGAGCGGGAGCGGGAGCGGTGATAGCCGTGGGAGCGGGAGCGGGAGCGGTAGTTCCGACTCTTCCCTTTGCCTCGTCTCTGGTAGGGCGGCGACCGCGAGTAGGAGCGGGAATGGGAGCGGCTGAAGGAGCGCGAGTAGGAGCGGGAGCGCGACGAACCTGAGCGTGACTTGGAGTAGGTGTATGAGCTTCTAGAGTAAGATGAAGCACTATAGGGAGACTTGGACCTTAAAAAAACACAACAAAAAAACCAGATGAAGTTAATTCCAAACAGTCTTTCTCCTCAAATCTTTTCCTCCCACATTTATTTTTTTTCTTTCCTCTCCACATGCTTATGTCAAAGCTTCTTTCAGCTGCTGACATAAAGCTACTGCAAATTGAAGAACTTGATAACACGTAAAAGTTTCTGCTCACAAGACAGAACAGCTGCTGCTTTGTTAGTGTCAGAACACACAGAAGGGTCAGTCTACTTCCACTCACTCTATCACATGAGCTACCAGAGCTACAGACAGATTTCAGGTGGTTACACTGGCCTCTACTGGTACGGGAACACGCACATTTGTCACTATTCGGCAACCACATGCAGTGCAAATAATTTTTGTTGCAGAAAGATGCAAAAAGAGCAAATCTGAGCGGCTACAGTGCAGAATCACACCGAGAAAACACCACGTAGCCTGAAGACAGCAAAGCCCAATGTTAAAACACCAGCTCAGTCTAGTTAACTGTACCCTTTTTTGGGAATTTGGACAAGATGCACAACGCTAATACTGCAAAGGACCTACAGACAGGCCTGTGGAATCCACACTGCCAGGCAGGTGTCCCAAAAACGTCCTGCACATCCCTCCAGCTCTAACCAAGTCAAGTGACCGCATTGCAAGAAAAATCCCATCTAGAAGCTTCTAACCTCAGTCTCTAGTCACGTGCCCCAGTGCCATGACTCTGGGAAAGCTCCTGACAGCACTGCTAAAAACTACTCCTGCCCAAGGGATTTTTGGGGACAGAAAACAGCAGCTACCCTCAGGTTTTTCTTCTACAATTTTTTAATGAATCATTTCACATGATTCATATGTTCATTAGCATCATTCCTCCTCTCCAAGTCCCTCACCAATTTCAGATTTCCCTACAAATAAGTCTGAGCTTTTAATTCCCAAGAAAAATTTAACAATGTCACCCAACAAGTGAAAGCCCCCAGTCTGCAGTCCAGGTTCAAACATCTCATGTATCCACACGAGATGGACAAAAGCTTTCAGAAATGAGGACGATTTCTCTCACCTATCTCCTCCAAACTGCTTGGACTGCTCGGTTACAATCAGAATAGCGAGACGCTGAAAATCCAGCCCTTACAGCTATTCTGTTCCTGGCCTCCTCAGGGCTGTCAGGCAGTGAAGGATACCACTGCAGAGACACCCTAGCAAGACAGATCCTTAGCGCTCCTCAGTGCCTGCTGCCCAATGCTAATTCAGTCACCTGCAATCTCTACCACACTGGAGCCAATAACTTGCATATGACACTCCTGTCACTGCTCATCCCTCAATCATCCAATCCATCTAACGACAGGGAGGTGGAGTGGAACTCCTCCTGATTCCTCTAGACAATCTGCTTCTCCATTACGGACATGTAAAGCAGTTACCTGGAAAACGAACGCCTACGCTCCTTTTGAATCTTTTTATATTCCATCAATTCCTTAGCAAAATCATTTGTAAACTCATCAAGTTTGGACTTTTTCTTTTCCCTGTTAAAATAAGTTTGACCTTTATTACAATTATAGTTTGACCTTTATTACAAAAGACATCAAGAAACAAAACATGGCCAATATGAGAAAATGTTTACTGCATGCAACGCAAAAGGTGAACATCCTATTTAAGCAAAAACAGTTCCTACAAGTTTTAGGAAAAGTACTAGAATTACATTTGTCTTGGTTTAGCTTTGCTTATTTACCATCTGCGATGAAAAAGTATATTGGAAGAAACACTATGTCACTTTTGCTAGGTCAGATGCACTTTAGTGTAACCGCAGTCCAATACGCTCCCCCGATACAGACATGAAAACAAGGCAACGTTAGCGAGCCAAATACTTACTCCTCTTTAAGCCTCCGTTGCTCTCTGTAAAACTCCTCCCTAGAGAGAGGAGGTGCTTGTGTCGTTGGGATGGTGTTTGAATGAGCCGCTGGCACTGCTGTTGGGACCCAAGCTGATGACATGTTTGCAGGAGCTGGGGGATATCCGGGAGGGGGGACAGTGTACCCAGCGGATGGAGGCTGCCCAGGTGGAAACTGAGGAGGAAACTGTGGTGGTGGTACCCCCGGAGGAAGAGGAAGAGCATGGGGTGGTGGAGGATACAAGGGAGGTGGAGGCACAGGCACAAAGACTGGTGCTGATGCTGGCAGTGATGGGGCCTGAGTCCTTTGGGCACGGTCACTGTGCGGGCGTCCTCGATTTGAACTTTAAAGAAACCCAAAAACACGTGTCACTGTTTGTCACAGCCTGCCCTGAGCGTACAGAGGAAAGCGAAGCGGCAGCACGGCGGGAGCACTCCTGGTTCTCACTGGTCTCCGGCTTTCTGTTCACTCGAGGCTACACTCAGTCCTGGAGCCTCGGGCTTGCCTCGCACATCCTCGCCCCAGCGGCTCCCTCAGCCTTCTCTCCCTACTCTCAGCTTTGGGACTGCGGGCGCGGCTGCCGTGAGACCCCCATCTCCCACGAGCCAAGCACCCACTGCTCCTCTGCCCCTCCTGGACACACCGTGAGCTCCGCGCTCCCGAGCTTCCAAGCACTGCGCAGGAATTAACTCACCTCTCAGAACTCTCCTAACCTCTCCCACATTTGTCTCCTGAGCTCCTGCCTCATGATGTATTTGGCCTGTTCTTGTCCCTGAATTGTTTTTTTCTTGTTTACTGGATTTGAGATTTTAGATAAACTGGGGGATGGATGCTGGATTTTGTTTTGATTTATCTTTCAGACTTTATAAAAACAATGACCCTTACAGCCTGGCTGTAATAAATCTCTAACAAATGAAGGACTAATTTGACACTATGATAACAGATAAACAAGCTCCTCTCTCTAATGAGAAAAAGCAGCTTGACACTTTGAGATGACTAAACTGCAGAAATACAAAACTGTCATAAAAATAACAGCCTCTAATTTTTCAACAATTTGCTCAATCAGTATCAACTAAGTTGTTAAAGAAAGAATGTTGGAGGGTGGTTTCTACTGGGTAATCAATTTCTTCAGCCCTATTCAGTCAGCAATCAAAAGGGTGCTTTTCCATCTATCTTTTAATTACATTTAATTTTTATATGTAATTTAGGCTTCCCAAAAAGTGCTCATTATTCAGAATCTTCTTTTCAATTATGTACTGGAGTTTTATTTTTCAATAATCTTACTGTAAGCACAGGTCCCCTTTGTTAAAGTTAATTTAAATGAAGCCACTTGAAAATTAATTACCACTTGAATTCTCCACAATTATTATTCCGTTATAAATCAGCTGTTGTCTAAGTGATGTGTTACAGATTAATTTACAACCAGTTACAGCTAGTAATACATTAAATTTCTGCTGAATACTTACAGCTCCCAGCCTGGCCTGCGAAGTGCACCAGCTCTCATTGGATGACCTTTTGCAGCGGGGACAGAAAAAAAAATCCCAGTAAGTTTATCTGGAGACAATTTTTTGGATGAAATTCTAAAGTTCTAGTTTCTTACCAGTTGTAGGTATTGATTGTCCTTGAGGGCCCAGAAGACTTGGTATCGCTGGTTGTCTCAGTACAGGAACCTGATAGCCCTTGGGAATAAATGCAAACAGTCACAAAATAAGCTCTACTAGAACATAAGAATCATTGTATGTGTTGAAATAAAATTTACCTTCTCTTCCAACAAACTGCTGATTGACAAAGGGGAAGATTTGGAAAGCTCAGCAGCAGTCATCAGAGCAGGAGGCAAAACAGCATCAGCATCCCTATAAAAACAACACGTTTTTATTATTGAAACACTGCTTCGAAGTGAAATACAATACATATTTGTAAATATAAAGTCCAAGGTGAGAAAAGGCTGGTTTCACTAAATGAAAAAAATATTTTAAAATAATCTTCACCAGATCTACACCTGTGAAGCTGGCAGGCTCCAGAGGAAGCACTGCTGAGGAGTCTGTTTGGATGTTGGCATTTAGAGAGGAAGCTCTCTGGAAAAATATTTGATTAAGCAGCACTTGAAAGGATGAGAATCCATATAACCTGTGCACTGAACCTCAGCTTTGGAAGATGCAAGAACTGAAATTCCATTAGAAAATGTTTCTGTGCTCCTTTGAATCGTGATCCTTGTACTGATGGCACAGCTGAGCCTGGCAGCCCTCTGGACACACTGGTTCAGTGCATCCAAGACAGCAGGGTTAAAGGATGTAATGCTAAACAGTGGTAAGAGATTTTTGCATGAAAATATGATTTCCTCAGTAATAAAGAGAAATTAACGAGACACTAAGGTCTGATGGAAATAAATGGCTACTCTAGGAATGGTTGGGCACTTCAAATCAAAACCAGTCCCTCCTTCAGGGCAAACCTGCGCAGAATGATTGGCAGGGGAACCGAACAGAAATACCACCAAGAAAATTCTTGCACGAGGTACATGTTCTACTTACTGAAGTGTCCTCGTTCCAAGTAAAAACAGAACCACGACTTCCACAATGACCTGCAGCTGTCACTAACGATACACAGGGTGCTAGCCGCAAAGCTCAAGAAAAATCTAACCCAAGCATTTTGATTTCTTTCGTATTGCTGCTGATCTCCAGATCTCCTTACCGAAAAGGTCCATCTGGCTTTTCCCCGCGGAGAGAGAGGGACACTGCTGGAGGGAGATCAGAGACAACCACAGAAGACGGATTGACCGGCAGCCCAGCTGCCATGGACGGCCCGGGGCCCAAGGACGAGAGGGCGGAGCGGGAGGCCAGGGAGGCCAGCGGGATCATGAGCGGGTCCTGCTGCCGGGCCATGGCCGGCCGCATCAGCGGCTGCAGGGTGCGCGTGATCGTCTGCCGCATCAGGGGCGGCGGCGGCGGCGGTGGCGGCGGCGGCAGCTGCTGCTGCTGCTGTTGCTGCTGGATCTTACGGAGCCTTTTTGTGTAACCGGTTTCATTTTTGAAGTTGTTGACAGCCTAGAGGTAGGGAAACATGTTTGAAAAGGTGATAATACATTCAGTACACATATGAACAAAAGCATTTCTACAGGAAAATCACTGTGTGCTCCTGTAAGTGCTATTAATCCTAAACCAACTAACACACATCCCATGGAACTCTGGTACCAGTGATTGGTACCTCAGAGCCTCTGCATTAAAAGTACTTTGCTGTTAACACCCAATTTGAAAGTGAGGACATCCCATTAAACACAAGCGTGTCCTGAATTTGCCAGATTGTCTCTAATGAATCACAGGCTTCTGTAAAAACAGATAATGTATCTGAAAAGTAAACTTAGCCTTGTTGAGTTCAGCCTTGCTTAAAGAGGTCTAAATTAATATTTTTGCCCCTTTCAGCTCTTTACAAATAGATTTTCCTAACAAAGAGCTCAGACTAGAGTCACCACATTACCTGGCGCAGAAACTTGTTGGCGATTAAAGCATCAGGAGAAACATCTGTCTGATGGCAGGTAGGGCATGTGTGTTCCTCGGACTCCAGCAGTGCTGTTCTAATACCTGGGAATAATTAGAATATTAAAGTAGTTTCTAGCCAAACTAAGTAAACTTTTTTGGTTCTCATTAATTACAAAAACAAGCATATTTTTTTCACCATCTACACAAGAAGAGTCCTTCCCTGTTCATGACATGCTGAAATATGCAACAGAACTAACACAGCAATCTCCTTATCTCCTATTTCTGCTCTCAGAAGATCAAATTTGATGTCTGCAATTAACAAATTTGGCAGTAACACTTACATTCATCACAGTAACTGTTTCCACAGCAGGGAATAACAACCGCATCCGTCATTATATCCTTACAAATGAGACACAACAGCTCATCTGGAATAGGATCATCTTCCTCTGAGGAGGAGGATGGTTCCTCAGGTAGGAAGGGAGGCTTCTCCTTCTTTCCTATAGCATAAGCTTCCCTGGAAGTAGAGTGGGGAAAGCAAAAGAAAGAAGTTAAAGGGAAAACTCTTCCAAGCTTTGAATTTTACCAAAGAAAGAGAATATGTAGTATTCTTCTCCCTCTCTACTGGCCTTTCTAAACACAGCTGTTTAGTTTGAACTACTTTTCCATAGCCCTACCACAAGAAGAGGGAGGGAGGAATTCTGCAGAACTATCCAGTTCATTGGATCAACTAAGAAATCAGTGCAGACTAGAAAAACATTTGACAGATCATATCAGGTGACATGAATCCCAGCTCTCCTTTGCTAGAGGCTAAATGTAAATTGGAGGCTCAGGATAAAGCTGGTCTCCCAGTAATGACATTTTCCAACTGAAAGAAGTCTGTGTCACAGCTTCCAAAAAAGAACATCTAGGAGGGAAAACCAGAAGGGCTACCAAGAGTATTTCAGAACAGCCACTGTGCTCAGCACACACAAGTGTTTTCCTAGTTTATAGCAGCAAGAAAACTTAAGCCTGCTTCACATCTGAGGGAGGGAGTCACAGTGCAACAGCTGCTTTACTACATTTTACATGAAACCTTTGAAAGACAAACTAGAAGCAAAGGAGCTCCCAGAGAGAACAATCCCAATTACAAATGCTGCTGAAATGTTCCGCAGGACCAGTCTCAGCACACCCCATGTTTAACCAGCTCCCAGGGACGTGAGCAGCAGGGCCCCCACTTGAATGTTAGGCAGCAGCATGGATTTTAAAGTGAGACCCAGTGCCAGTGCTTTGTCCCTACAATTCCAGCTGCTGGCCAAGGTGGCTGCACCGCCACTCGCGCATTTCCGCCTGCTTTCTCTCCTTCCCTTTTGGGATCGCTCCAAGCAATCCCATACTTACGCATCTATGGTTGGAATTGCATATTTCCCAGTGTTGGTCAGCATGGCACCCTTTGTGTTGGGGTCCTTCACCTCCATCATAAAGCTTCTTGGAATTCCTGTGCTTTTTTTAATTCTGGGAACAGACTCGAAATTTTTGTCCTGTTAAGAAATGCAGACGTATCTCAAGACCCACACTGAAAATGAGATTTCAGTGACTATTTTAAGCACAAAAACCTTTAACCCTCTCCTCTTACCTAGTGTAAAGGTTGCTGGACTAAAATACTCTTTTCCCTAAACGAATGCAGCCAGGGTGTTCCAGAGGCTGGAGCAGTGTTTTGAACTCACTGACATTCTTTGGCTTAACTACAGGTTCCTTAAGGGTGAAATCTGCCAAACTGGCTCCTCCTCGAAGGACAATTCAGAGGGAGCTGGACTCAGGGCTTGGATAAATTTATTTTGAGATATATCAAGCACAGGGGTCCACAGGGAAAGATCTATGGGAATATTTAGTGCCTCTGACCTAGCAAAAAGAAAATTTTACAATTCCAGGTTTTTCTTGAATCCAAAGGGTTTTGTAACGCTGCCGTGTAACCCCTGTATTTCACACCAAAAGACACAATTCTTACTCTGAGTATTCACATTTGTTATGTAACTCTCCAGATAAAAATTAAAAACTGAGCCCCCTCCAAGTCCCCCAAGTCTTACCCCATTCGTTGGACAGTTCTTTATGTAGTGCCCAGGTTTGCCACAGCGAAAACAGGTGTAGGAGGGTGGAGGTGGCCCCACGGGTTTCTTCATGTAACTACAAGTTTTTGGGGGGAAAAAAGGAAAAGAGATTCATATGTCTCTCTTGTTTAAAACAAACCATCTCTACAATTTTTACATCAACTTCAAATAACAAGTTTCATGTTAGCAACACTTACTTGACTGGATCATATTCATGGCCAGACTGTGTCATCATAGCTTTTATTTTATCCTCCTCGGAAGCATTGGCTTCAGCCAGATTGGCAGTCTGTGCAACAGGTAATTATTTGACACACACATTAGAAACACATTTAAGCCCACGCAGCCCAAGACAACACCACTCATTCAATCCTGTAAAGAGCAGCACTACACTAGCTGAGCTTGCATGAGAGCAGCTGCTTATACCAAACAGATTTGTGCTGAAGATGGTCTGGGGAGTCCTTATGCCATGACATGATGTTTATGTGCCTGAGAACCTACTAGAAAAGAGCACTCTTGGGCACTCAAACCTTAGGCTCTGTTTGTACCTTACAGCAAGACTTGTGTAACCAATCCAATTTCCTTCAGAGGACTGAAGCTATGTGTAGATAAATAACAATATTTTTATGCTGATTTTTAAGCTCCAGACTATATGCAGGAGAAGCTCTCCACTGGACAAGGAATTAAGATGGATACAAGCAGCATTATTTACATTTTGCAGTATTAAAAGGACACAGAACTGCAGAGGTGGGGCAGTTAGGTTTGTTTGCTGAAACTCAGCTTCAGACAAGTATTAAAAGGACCAAAGGATTTTACAATCCCTCAGCAAGGCAAAGTTCTTTTCAGCAGAGATTTGCCCAGCAGGAGCTGCAGGCAGTGCAAACTGCATGTTCCCCCTCCTAATTTCTTCCTGTGAAGTGATTTAATTGCAGTGAAGACTATCTCAGTTTTTTTTTAATCAGTTGACTATGTCCTTTTAACACACAAATTGTAATATAAACCTTCTGCACAACTAGACCTCCAAATTACTGAAGCCAGCTGATTTTAAAGTCGTATTTGTTCAAATGTTTTTATTACACACTAGTCCAGATACAAGCAGGGTCTAAGGGAGTGACTGTAAATGACTTGGGCCTTCAAGCACCTATCACTCAGCTCAAGCACTCATGGTTTGGTTTTGTATGCATTCATTCACAAAAGCAACCAACTAGTTTCAACATTTTATTAAATGGTTGTTTCATATACACAGTTTCTCCACAGTAACAGAATCCGGATCGCCAACTATGAAATCATTTCCATTAACAGTTACAGAAAGCTTTACAGATAATACTTGACTAATTTGTTTGAACCCAAACGGTTTACAAAACACATCCAAAAGCCACAAAACATTAGTAGGAATAGACCAAAATTCAAATATGGCATTTCATACATAGTAATAATCACCAGAGAACTGTTAACACATTGCCTCCGTGCTGAGCCGGGCTGCACTAGAGCCATTAGAGGGAGTAACAGTGCTGAGCCACTTGGTGTCATCTTCCTGCACTTTTCTGAACTACTTCAATCTCCTCAAAAGCTTAAATGTGTACTCCCACCCCTTGGACAGCTTTGCACATTTTAGAGTAAAACTTCACATGAGGTTACAGACCCGAGGACACGTTTAGGGACAGCACTAATGGGGACCAATTCTTTGGGTGGCTACCTTCCAAACTAGAGATATTTATATACATAATGTTTTGGGTTTTTTGCCAAACGTATACAATTTAATTTCTGTAGTGAAGAGGGGAAAAGTTACCAGTGGGAAGAGATTTTTTTTTTATTAGAAATGAACTCCAGCCTTTATCTTGATGACAAAGACCTAGCTGCTCTGCCTCAGGCCCTGCCCACTCTGCTGCCTGCAGCTTTAGGGACTGTGGTTGAGCACTCGGCTGTCCACACAGTGCAGTCACTAGTGCTTTCCCAGACAAATTACACATTGGTGAGCAAAAATGCAAGCAGTTCCCGAGCAAAACATGGCATTACAACAGTTTCAAAAGGTCACAGCTGCTCAGATGCCACACATACACATTGGTATATTCCTATAAACAATGAGGTACATTTACACAATTTACACAGTCTGCGTTCAAACAAATTAGATCGGGTTGTCCACTGTATAGATCCCACAATTTATGGAACTGTGCAGCATTCAGAGAATGGGTCTGTAACTATGACTAGGGGTTCAAAAATAGCCATGCAATTGTCCATGGTACAGAACCGCTTCTCCTGTGGCTGGTCACACCCCCCTGGAATGTCCGTAACTTACAGCCAATTAAATTCTTCTGTACAAACTGGGTTAGTTTCCAACGCAAAATTAATGAAACGTATGAAAAACGGTAAAACAGCTTCTGAAGAGCTTCTTCTTTGTGTCTTGAGGATGAGTAATACTGCAACATTATGCTGAGGCTGATAAGGTACTCCCCTTCTATCTTCCCAAACTGGGAACTACTCTTTACAGGATAGTATCAAAATATACACACATTTTAAAGTTAAAATAAATACTTTAAGTTAATAAAAATTAAAGGGGGCTTTCCAATTACAACAGTTATTCACCTATAGATCACAGTATCAATTTAAAAATAGGAAGCAAACACTTTTTAAAGTATTTGACAAGAATATATATATATATATATATACCTTAGTAAGCTGGGCCAGAGAAATAGATGCAGAAGAGTCATCAATCTGTTCACAAAAAATTAAACACATATTCAAGTTCTACAGTCAAAACACAGTAACAGTTAACCTCTACTATAGTCTGAATGCCTGCACTACATCCCCCTGAGTGTCACCCAAAGGAAATCCCAACCCAGTGTAATTTGTATTTATTCAAAACAAAGTCCAAGTCTATGATGGCTTAAGAGTATCTACACGCTTATGAGAAGAAATTAAAATAACCAACCCCACTGGAGATCTACTTATTGCTCAGAATATCTCAGAGAGGGACCTCTTTCAAAAGGGTAACGGGAAGCTGTCAATTTTCAGCTAAAAAGGATTTAAAAAATTTTTAAGTTTAATTGAGGAAGAAGTATCACTCCAGGTAACATAATATCAGTGTAGTTTGCAAATGAATCAGTGAATGTCTCATCATTTCTATATGCACACAGTGATGATTCTGTGAACCCACATCTGCCTGTCAGAATGAAGGCCATCCCAGCAGCCCAGAAACACACACTCTGCCCCTCCTGTCAGTACCAAAATAAACCCAAATAAAAGGCAATCTAGAACAGCAGCCACAACCTGCCACTTCGTCTGGAGAAAAACCAACTGCTTAAATCATTTCTATAAAGGTGTTTGTAATGACAGAGTAGACTAGAAAAATTGAAAAACTGATTTCTTGTATGTTACTAGACCACAGGCCCCACCACCCAAATCAGTGAGAATTTAGATGATTCCTTGCAATCAGACCAAACCTGATCTTTAACAGCAGCCCAGTGCTAAATGAACAAAGGAAAGTGCAAAGCACACTCTTGATGATAAAAACATGGATTCAGAGCACAAGCTTGGAATTTTTGTCTCCATTTTTCTCCTCCCAGCTGCCTATGGAACAGCTCTCAGGAACGATGTCCTCAGGCTAGAAGCCAGAGAACTAGTGCTGAAGAGCAGTTTTGCCACAAGTAAAAAGGTTAACTCGATCTAGTTCCTTCTGCAGTATATTGAATTTTATCATGCCATGAGCAGCACTTGAGCTAGCACAACAGTACCAGAAAGACACCTGAATCACTGCTTGTTACATCCAACTTGCTCAAAAATGTAGAATAAAATTTCACAATGTGAACTGAACAGCTCTCCAAGAAGTCACTAAACAGGTCAGCAAAGAGATAAAACCTTTCCTTAAAAAAGGTCTTGTCCTTTACTACCTAATGTAGCAGAGCACTCAAGGGAACAGTTTTAGCAGACTGGAAAGAAGTATTTCCATGCACAAGATGATTCCTCACACCACTAAGCTGTTCCTGTTCTGTGTTTTCAGCAAAGTACATACAGCATTCCTGCATTACTGACTAAAGAGCTCTTGAGGCTTTGAGACTAAAGTGTCTTTGAGGAGGAACACAGAGATCTAGACAAAGAGACCTTCATTCCACTGCAAGTCGTACCACAAGAGTCACCTCTCCTTCCTTCCAGAATGCTTTGTACCGAGTTCTGTTCAAAAGGAGGTCTGCACAAGCATTTTGAAGCTTCATGCTCCATATGCCACTCTTTTACACGTGAAAAAGCAGACCAGTGTTCTCTCAGGGCAAGCACAGCTATAATTTTGTGGGTTTTTTTCAGAAACAAACAAGAAATTAGGAAAGCTCTAGCGTTAAATGGGCCAGCACCGACCCGGAACTGAAACAAACAGTTAATAAACTATTAATTCTTCCTTCTATTTTTTCAGGAAGCTGCTGTTATACAGGCAACATTCTAATTTCTTAAAGGAGGTGATACTGAACAGTTACCAGAAGCAGCAAACAGATAATTAATGTACTCTTCAGTACATTAATTTGCCCATGGCCATCCTTCAACCATCCTGTATTTTTTCCAGTTCTTTTCCTTTTAGATTTCTACTGAAGTATTTCCTGGCAGGCCCTCAAAACGGTCAAGTAGAAACATCTCCATGAATTTGTAGGCAACCCTAAGATAACACTGCAGAAATATTGTAAAAAACCCAAAACACAACCCAGAAGAAGTAACCCCCAAACCCTAAACTCAACAGCCAATGTTTTAACTCCCATGTCGTGCAGCAGACTGAACAGAAACTAACAGGAAGCCAAGTGGGCAAGAGGACAGAAGAGAGGAGGAAAAGGCTGATCTCACTGCTGGAGTGCTACACTGAAATGACAGGGCTTTCCCCACACTCAGAGCTTGGCTACACAGAAGGTCAGCCAGGGAGGCTCCAGCTGTGCCCACGGTGCTGAACCCACGGGCACAGCTCTGCCCAAGGAGCCCCGGGCACCGAGACACCGAGCCTACAGCAGAAAGGCCCCACGCCCTGGCTTTGGCTGGGCCAAGGCTGGGATGGCAGCTGGAACAACAGTATGACAATGAAAAAATACTAGCAAGAAGAAGCTTTTGTGCATCTTTTAAAAAAATAAAACTGATTTTAACTTTGCACCTTTACACTGCATCAATAACTGACAAGATTCCTAGTGATTTACTCCAACTACACAAGACCCAGCTTCTGCTCTGAAATACATGCAGAAATATTTGTGTTTAAAAAAAAAAACCAAAACAAAAAAGGCAAATAATCCCCCCACACCAAGACACCAAGACCTGAGTTAGCTTTAAGAATAAACTATTTGTGTCTCTAGCCCCAGAAGCTGCTGAGGCTGCAGGGCTTTTCCAGTGAGAGAGGGCCTGAACAGAGGGATGCAAGGCTTCCACCCTCCCAGACCAGGGACAGTCAGAGCACACCAGGGAATGGCTTTGCTTTTCCTTTCCTGCTGTTAGTTCTCACTCACACTTTTCCCTCCCACTCTAGGATTTTTCCTTTTTAATTTTTGACACATCTATGTTAGCTTATGGTAAGATGCTACTGAGCAATGTAATACAGACATGCCAGGGAACACACGAGGCTAAAAGAATGTTAACTTTATTTATGAACATGTGGTTTGTGTTTATACACATGCTAGTAAACAAAAAGAAAAAGAACTGTTTTCAAGAAATAAAAACCCATCTGAATTAGATCAAATACTATAAACGTGATTTACATAAATGCATTACATTAACTGCTAGGGTCACTGGGCCAGTGCAACTAACTCCAACTCACAATGAGAGGCATTCATCTCCAAAAGGAATTGAAATCAATCAGCAACAGAATTATGGGTGTTACATTTAGTGGTTTTAGACCTACACACAGTAAGTTTGCAATTTGAAGTTGATTGTTTCCACGGGAACCAGAGGCTGTATTCTTCCCTGAACACAGCCCCAGAGTTCAGGAATTTCTAGATTAAGTTATCCTAACAGCTGATCAAGTGATCAGAACCAATGATCCAGGGTTAGTGTAATGCCTCACACCAGTCTAGTGAAGGAGAAGCAGTTATACTTAAAATAAAGATAAAAAATAAACCCCACCAAATAGAACTTTGATACTCTAAGGACTATTGGAAAAGCACAGTTGCACACAGTACTGAGCCAAGTGGCACACCAAGATCTAGCCCATCACCAGGCACGGGTTTCCGTGTGGGATTATACGTTAGCAGCAGTACAAGTGTTTGCAAACCTGAAGGAAAATGCTGCCCCTTTTCCAAATGTGAATTCCAAGAGGTGGTATACTAAAGAAAGGCTTAACCTTTGGGAATTACAGCAGCAGCCAGCCCTGGAGTCACCCAGACCCAAAAATGTGCTGCAGGCAGAAGTTAAGAAAAGTGACAGGGATTGCACTCCCAAATGCCCCAGGCTCTAACTTGGTGCCAAAATTTGTGTTACATATTGTCTTTTGCAGACAAACTGTTGAACTAAACTGCTTCACCAGATAAAGGGGAAGAGATCAAATGCAGAACTTTAGAATACCACTCTGTGTAGCAGCGATATTGAAATTCACGTCAGGCTATTAAAGACATTTCTGTACTCTGGGTGGGCCCAAACAATATCACTTCAATTACACAGTTTCAGGAACAAATACCCAAATATTTAAGGACACAAGAAGGAATCATTTAGCTGCACAGAACTGTCCTGAAAACAGCTGGGATATGCTGGGTTTGGTATTTGTTTGAACCCCCAAGTCAAAAGTAAGGAACAGCACCAAGTTTCACAATAATGATTTCTCAGTGGTTTTTGATAACATTTTCAAAAACCATTTTCCAAAAAAAAGGTATTTAAAAACAAAAGCTAAGTGATACAATGTGAAAATGGCAAAAAATACACTCCAAACAGTTTTTATTGCAAGAAACAAAAAGCACACAACAACCTATACAAACATACATATCACTAGCTATAGACAGACAGATGTAGAACATGGCACCATGTTCAGTGTGCAAACCTCGAGCCTACAGGATCTGGAAACGATCATACATTATCTGTACAACACAGAGTCATACAGGAGAGATTCTGGCATATTCAATATGAAATACAATGCATTACTAGGCACAAATACCAATATTCACATTAGAACTCTGCAAATGATGGCATTACCCAGTTTTTACTATGCTGAATCAAATACAATGTATTTACAACATACACTAAGTTTTACTGGAAAATATATTAAGTTAACGTTTGTCAAATTAATAAAAGGCTGCATTGTTTAGAACTAAGTGCAGTGTGTAGGAAAGAAAAGTGTGAGATTGTGTTTTTACATACTGCTTTTGATGTTCCACTCACTGGCTCACTTCGACTTCTAGAAGAAGAAATAAAGGTGATCAGAATTTAAAACAAATCACTTGTACCCGACACAAAGATTCCAGAACCTGAACATCACATTATACTCCAATATTTGTAACATAAACTGTTCTCTCTTGGTACATTCGGTGCAACTAAAAAACTCCCCAAAATCACATTTCTACATTGTCACAAATTACTCAAGATTTACAGATCTAGAACACAACAGTGCAAGAGGAAGTCATGAGACATTTTGTCTCTGCTCTCTAAGTATCAAATCCATGAAGTCTGTACTAGAGTTCTGTGTTCTCAAATAATCAATCACCAAAGCACGGGGCAGTTTTTGCCAACATGTACATCCCTGGTAAGGCACACAGGCACCAGGTACAGGGCTTCAGTTTCTGTGAAAGAACAGTGATAATCTACGAGTGCAAGTTTGCTCAAGTGAAAAACACAGTCACGTGACAAAGGGGCAACATAACAGTGGCAGCAGCACTGAACAGTGCTAGAACAGTGTTTCTTTGTGGAAGCCCAAGCACTGTGTTCAGAGATCTGCTAGATTTAGCCATCAAAGTGCCAAAATATTAAACATGTTACATATGCTATATTGACTAAAAGTAGTAGTAGAAATGTCACCTGAAAGTAGTTTCTAGGATTTTGTGCGATTTAGGAGTCCTGTGACAAAAAAAAAGGTCTTAATTGCCAGAATTTGCTATAAAATAATCTTGAATACGTTACAGTATTTTAGAAAATATGTATTACATTTGAAAACTTGCTGAGATTCCACATACTCGGTGGTCTGGACCTGCATGCTCCTCATCATGAACCACACATGCAGCCACTGAGAGAGCTAACAAACAATCCAGGCATCATCCAAGGAGTCCCACGAGCAGAAGCAATGCAAAGGCTGCTGGGGAATTTGCATGCCAATGGAGAGGCTCAGCTTCCTGCCACTGCTAAACACCCCCAGGCTCCCAATTATACCTCCTGAAGGTGAGCAAGTACATGGAAATACTTTGGATTACCACACAATAGTTGCTTCAGCCATTCACTGCAAGGTGAGTAATGCCTTTGTGAAGGCCTCTCCACCACTCCAGCAGACATTCCCCATCCCCAAACATTAACCACCCTACCGGTGGTTTTCTGCAGTGTTTCCAGCTGGGGAACAGAAGGCTCATCTGCCTGGTTAATTTTCAACTCTACCACAGCAGTGCTGCTCTTTCCTGATCCCCCACAGCAGCACTGACAGCATCTTTGATGCCAGCTCTGATTCTCTGGAGGGCTTTACAGCACCAGGCGAGGTGCACTGGCAGGACAGCACTCAGCTGAAATGAGCCCCAAAGCAAGGCTGTGTCCACAGGCACAGAGCTGTGGGTCAGAATCCTGAGGGAAGCACTGCACCAACTCCTGCAGTTACATGCCCCAAGGTTACATGCAGAGCCACATCATTGGGGGTTTTTTGCTTGCAAATGGTTCATGGGTACCAGGATGTTGCTGTATTGTTTGTTCAAGACACACTAACTCCTCAGGGTACTTTCTTGAGAACCAACATTAGAAAGACATAGCAAAACCACAAGCTAATAATATCTCCTGCTGGTGGTGAAGAGGCATGGCTTTAAGGAGGTTGAAAAACATGCCCATTCCAACAGAGCTGATGTAGCTAGTATAGATCTGGACTGTATGAAAACATCAATGCAGCCATAATCCTGGAGTCAGGATTGCATTGGAGTATCTGTGATTTTAATCAATACAGATTTTACAATTTAATTTGAGGACAGAGAATCAGGTGTAAACCTTAGAAATGCAGAATTAAAACATGGAGCACAGATCCCAGCTTGGGTACAGACAGACTCAGAAAGGTAACCAGTACATTTGCTAATGTGCTAGACTGCTTCTGAGATTTGAGTTTGGACAGGATTAACTGTTTCTTCATGGTACTTGCACAAAAGCCAGTACCCTTTAGGGTATGGTTCTTTCTCTCTTGCCTCAAACAGATACTGTGTGTTTAGGAAATGCACAGGAATCACTTAGGAATGAAACTCCTTGTTTGCATGGCTCACCAGTTGGTAACCCTTGGTCTTTCCTCTACAACTACTATACAACCCACCCAGATCTGAGGCAGAAAAATACCTGTCATATCCTGCCCCACCTCCCCCAAATGCAGGTGACAGTCCAGCACCCAGAATCAAACCCTTCTGAGACATGACAAACGCTAAGTTGACACTACAATGTGTACCTGTCTTTGTTAAAAAGGCAGACACATATTGTAAGGAATCTCCCCATGTAGAGGAAACAGGAATCTCAGAAAATTTGAATCTCAGAAAAATAAACTCCAAACCAAGCTCAATAGAATCATCTCAAAAGTTACCACTGTTGGTGTCTGGACACCAAAAATCTAAGTCTCCTTTGGGACAGACACATTGAAAGCTACCCCATGACAACAAACACCAGCAGCAGTTTTAACAAGCAAGTTACAACCTGAGTGCCAACTCTACAAGTGCTGTCAATAACAAGGTGGGCACACTGACCCCTCCCAAAAAGAGAATGTTTGCAGTACTTACATAACATATGTTTTGCTGGTAGCTTTAACTCCTCCAATGGGGATTCTCCTCACAATCACCGATGAGTTCTTGGGAATCAGAGCACTATCATCAGTGTATTCTGGAAACAACATCAATACAGAAAAAGCATTAGTCAATTTGTAAGAATGTATTTTAATACGTAATTACAGAGCACTTTTGAGAATCCCTTTACAGATCTAAAAGCAAAATTTTATACATAACATCAAGCTTTCATCTTCTCAACACACCAGCAGCACCTGTCAAGGAATCTTCAGGTTTGATTATCAAGCACAAGCAGCAAAATCATTTTCAGTTTTTAAAGTTAGATTGAATGCCAGGAGCAAAATGGTTTCAAATTACACCAAAGCAGAGTCTAATAATGCAGGAGGTTTTTCCCTCATCTGTTTTAAGCTGGTTTTGCTTCTGTCTGGCTACGAAACCAAGAGATCTCTGGAGAAAAACAAACCAAAACTGAGCCTCACCTGCATAAAACAGATTCTAAAGTCTGTAACTGCTTGTCCTGAACAAACCAGGCACCAGCTAAAGCAGGAAGCTCTGCAGCAGTGCTTTCAGCGTGTTAAGTACACCTGACTCCCCCCTGCTGCCCTGCTCAGGCCTGGCAGAACAGCAGAGCCACCAGCTCTGTGCTTGGAGCTGCACCATCCCCAGCCAGGCTGGGCAGCTGCTCAGGGCCTCACAGAGAAATGCAACTGAAACTGACAGCACTGGAGTTTGGAGCACAAAAACTTGGGGCTTTCTGAGCCTGCTTTCACAAGGACAGAAGTGGCTCAAACTAAATTGGTACCTCCCCTCTTAAGCTCACCATCCAGCCTGAATTAACCAAAGGGATACAAGTGCTTTCCACCCACTTTTGGTAGAGAAGAGAGACTCACACGAAATGACTTCTGAAGGCAGCCTTGAAAAGCCTTTGGAAAACAGCATGTGCCTGGAGCCATCCCTGCTCTGCCTTGGCCTGTACTGTGCTGGCTGTCCGAAAAGAAGAAAAGCCCCCTGACCTTTTACATAAGGCCCAAAAATCCAATTGTCAGACACACTTTGAATAAAAAATGCAAAATGCATTAAAATGCAAAGCCCTCTCCATAAGAATGGTTTTTATATGGAACTTACACAGGCTGGATATGACTAAATATTGTAAAGCACCATGAGAAGTCCTTCCCTGTGATGTGCCTGCAGTGTTAGTTATTCCAATCCCTCACCTTTGCAGACTGAATCAGAGCACTGGTCTGAAACCCAGAGCTGTTATGTATCTAGTCAAGCTTTGTCAGGATGAGTTTGCTCAGTGAGCACACACAAAATACGAGTATCTCACAATTTCTGCTCCATTTTTCAGTATATTATTCCTACAGGCAGGAACCTCCCTTAGACCAAAACATACCTAGCAGAAGACATCACTTCAACCATGAAATTAAAATTTTACTTCTATTTCCAGCTAACAGAACATTTCTTCAGAAAACAGAGACAACATTTAGCTGAAACTAATTCCTGATCGTCCCCTCAGGGAACCAAACAGTGAGACTCCTCTGGACTGCAGAGCAGTTTAAAACTGTGGGTGAAAGGACTAGCAGTGACACAAACAGCAGCTCTTACAGAAGTCACATCCTGACACAAGCCCTGGAGCTCTGCTCCTCACACAGCCACCTGTCAAAGAGGCCACAGCGGGACTTTCTGATGGAGAAGGAGCTCAAGCAGTGCTCAGGCTGAGACAAACACCTGGAAGATGGTGCCAGCTGCAGTTCTAGAAGCCCAGAGCAGCTGTTTCTGCTTGTGCCTGTCACTGTCACTCCAAGACTCCACACTTCAAGGTGAGCAGTGAGGCCAACTCCACACAGCTACTGCTCACACTTGTCCAAGCAGAGCTCCAACAGAAATGCTCCAAGCTGGAGGCAGCAACATTGCTCATTCCCACTCCCAAATAGCACAAACTTGTTTTACCACCAGTGATGGCCAGGAAGTGGCTACTGCATTTTCTCAATCTGAGCTGTGATTAAAGTACCCAACTAACCCAAAATGCCTGTAAAAACAAAGAAAGATCTGGATATTAAAGGTTAGAGCAGAAGAGACACAACAGTCTAAAACTTGCTGTTTATGCTACAAGAAAATAGTAGCTTGAAAGAGTCCAGAGAAAGAAGCATTTCAAGGCATGAATGGAGACAAACTATTAAGTCAGCTGACTGCTGCCTCACACTGACACAGAAATCTGACATCAACTACTGTGTTAGTGTCCACAACCTTCTTACAGCTAAGTGCAAAGAACTCAGATATGCTGGCAAGTTTATGCTGTTTCACAGTGAATGAGAAATTTAAAACCCCTACTTTTTAATTTATCTATTATAAGAATTTCTGCTACTTTTAATAATTTGTGTTTATGTATGCTATAAACAAGTTGCTGACAAAAGTTCCCATGTTATTTTCTGGCCTGTTTTCATCCATGGTGTCATCTGACAGCATTGCCCAAGCAGCTCTGAGCACTCTGAGAGGTTTTTCACTCAGGTAAGTACAGAACTCACCAAGAGTCCTTGGAAAGCAAGCTGAGGTGTGCCAGGGCAGGGAAAAGCCTTGCTAAGCAGCTGCTGGGGGAAGGATGTGCAGGTCAGAACTGCAATGCCTGCCAACAGGCCAGGCTGTCCCCACCAGAACACAGGGAATTCCCTGGAGTGCATGTTCTCCCTAGACAGGATTTAACTCTGTTCTCATCACCACCACTTGCTCACTTTGGGACAAGCCATTGCTGTAGCTGGCTACGAAAGCAGCCTTGAAACTTCCAGAGTAACAGACTGGGCCACTCCTGTTGGATTTGCTGCTTCCCCCAGAACAGGAATCCCTGATCTGGAACAAGCCGGCTCAGGAGGTCAAAGAGCCCAGGGAATCTCCACTGCAGTGTTTCCACAGAGCACTGTGCCCCCAAGAGCCCCTGCCCTGCTCTGAAGGGATGAGTCAATGACATCCACCCAACTCCCAGCCATTAATCGCATTACAGCACCCGCCCCCTGCTCTCAGGCCCTCCTGGCTCTGGCGTGGGGCTGAAGTGCCAGAGCACTGCTCTGCCTTAAAACCATCCAGTCATCCCACACCAGTTCAGAGTGGGTTTATTTCCTTTGTATTTTGCCCTGTAAGTATGGCACATTTTCCAAGTCCTGTTTCAGAATGTCACAGCACTCAAGAACCTCAGTTGTGGAGCTTGCAGCTCTTCCACAGTATTCTGGAACACCTGTTATAGAAGACAGGTAAAAAAATCCAGATCCAATGAAATGGAGGCAAGTTTAAAAGCCCCAGTCTCAAGCACAGGCTTTAGAGAACAGGCCTTGACAGCAAGCATGGAAGAGGAACCCCCTACATAAAGCAGGTCCCACCCACTCACTCTGCATTCCCAGAATCTTGCACAGTCCATCAGATCCTTTTTTCCCACCAATACTTAAAATCCTGTGTACTTTTGGCCTATATTAGCAGTTCTCCTATTACTAGCTTTCCATTAGGAAAAGTAACAGCTGCAGAACTGTAAAAGCTTCCAGGATCTTGGACCAATCTGAACATGCAGCACACCTCCACTCATGGCTCACTTTGTTCTTTCCAAAGATCATTTTAACATTTACTCAGGACTCCTGAATAGACAAAGTTATAAAAACCCAACACTTATGTCCACACATAATAAGAATTCCTAACATCCCACTTAGGTAGAATATCCTGGTCTAGTTGTTATTTTAATTTCTGCAGGTTAATTTAAGTATCTACATCTGATTAACACAATCTGAGATTCACATTTATGCAAATGAACCAAAGATTTGACAGACACAGATCTTGGAAATACATTCTCTAGCTATGCTCTGCAAACCACAGAGGGATTTTTGCCTTTTCACATGGAAAACATCCTTAGGAAAGCTTCAATAAGCAACTGTGTCACTAATACAGAATTTAAAATTATGTCTTTTACACAGTTAATATTTATAATTCCATACTCATTTTGCAGAGGTTAAAGTGCAACACAACCTGCCTAGAGGACCCAGGACAATCCTTTTTTAACTTCACCTTGAGGCAACACCAGCTTCTAGCGAGGGACTTTTCCTTCCCTGGACTCTGGTTACAAATGAAAACAAAGTAACACCCTGGTAAATCGGTACCACGATGCTGCAGCAATACTCTAGGAGGTGACATTTACGAGCATCTTTTTTCTCTTACAACTTTGCTTTCTGTTCACCTGCTACAACAAACTCCGCGTGTTTGGTCTGTTTCAAAGCAGCTGTGGCGGCGCCCACAGCGGGGCTGCCCAGCTGCTCCCCGGCCCCCCGGGTGACACCGGCCCGGGTGACACCGGCCCCAGGGCACAGGGACATCCTCAGCACAGCACGGCCCTCACGGCAACTCAACCGCAGGGCTCAAACGCTTTCCACAACTTCATTCAACACTGTTACAACACCCAAGACTTCTGAGCTGCCTCTCTACCTACGTCTAGCATGCAACACAACAGCATCCCCTGCACCCCTAATGCTGTGCTGGGAAGTCTCTTCACACTCTCCTGGAATTAATTTAAATATCTGTAGATCAACAGATGCTTTAACTCCAATCCCTCTGAAGGCCAGGGCTGAAGTTACAGAGCATTCTGTTTAAACTTCAACACGTAACACTGAAAGGGAAAAAAACACCAGTGCACATTTTAAAGAAAAGAACTACTGAGACACAGAACCACAGGGGGAAAAAGAAAAAGGTTTAACGTTGCAGGAATGAAAATACAATTCTTTTTATTCCTGAAAAGTCACACTCTGAAGTCTTTAACCACATTCAAACTCATCAGGATGGCAGATTAGCAAACTGAAGCATCATAGTAACACAAACCCATATTCACACTACAGAATCAAGCATTATTTATTAGACTTAAGCAAATTTATGGCTTCCCGAAGAACATTTTTTACATATATTCACTGTAAATGTTCTGCCATAAAACTTCAGGACTGCTCTGCTACAGCAAACACTAAGTGCCAGAAAGAAAAAAAAAAAAAGTTAGACAAGAATGATGAAATGATGCTCATCAGTATCCAAACTACGGTGTCTTTTGTCCGGAAAACTTACATTAACAGGAATTCCCGAGAGTAATTTTGCTACACAGAACGCTGATTGTGCAAGAGGCTTTAAGGGTCTGCACAAATTGTAACTCAGTGATACACTCGATACAAATTGTTGCTTTGAGCAATTACTGCAAGGGACACTTGCTTTCAATGAAGGGCGGGTAAAAAAAGCAGCGAAGCACCTTCCAATGAAGGGGGGCAAAAAGAAATTGACGACAAAGTTCAGTCATCAAATACACTTCCTTTCCCTCATTCAAATTAGCCACGTGCTATATCCCTATCACCTTCCCATTTCCCATCACCTTCAGATTTCAAAGGAAGCTGGCAGGTTTGCTGCGGTCAGACATCTCCCCCCCATTTTACCTACAAGCCCAGGAAACCCAAACTTTTGTAGCAGCGCCGCACACGAAGCCGTGCTCCGCGCGTCCAACCGCTGGGCCGGTGCCGTGAGAGCCGCAGCTACAAAGGAACAGCTCCGAGCGCAGAGCAGCCCCGCTCCACCACCGCTGCCCCGAGCCCCACGCACCTTCTTTGGTCTGCGCGTTGGTGATCTGCAGGTCGCAGTCGGCCGCCTTCAGCTTCTCCCGGCCCATGATCTGGCGCTTGAGGTCGCTCAGGGAGATGTGCAGCCCGTCGAAGGTGACCGTGTCATAGTTGAGCTTGGAGGAGAACTTGTAATGCACGCACGACATGGCGGGGCGCGGGCGGCGCCCGCTCTGGCG
>VZRH01001161.1:106115-128904 GCA_013397555.1 Urocynchramus pylzowi
TCGGCCCCGATGGCGGCTCCTGCGCCCGCCCCTGCCCTCAGCGCTGCGCCGAGGGGTTTCCCGGCCGACACCGCACGGGCCGCGCGAGCATGCGCAGATGAAGAGCGTCCACCACGCCGCACGTGACCCGGCGCCCCGCGTGACACTACGTCACGTGGGCGCGGAGGCCCCGCCCTCCCTGGTCTCGAGCGCCCCCTAGCGGAGCGCGTGGCGAGCGCCCCTCATGAAGGCGCGGGAAAGGAAGGGCTGGGACTGAGGTGAATATTGACTTTATAGCCCAAAAGAGTCACTGGCTGCTCTGGGCTCCTATGGCCATGGTGCCTTGCAAGGTGAATATTGACTTTATAGCCCAAAAGAGTCACTGGCTGCTCTGGGTTCCTATCACCATGGTGCCGTGCTGAGGTGAATATTGACTTTATAGCCCAAAAGAGTCACCCACCAGCTCTGGGTTCCTATTGCCATGGTGCCCTGCTTCAACCCCTGCCTCTTGCAAGGTTCAACCCGCCTGTTGAAACTTACTAACAACAGTCTTCCACTTTACCAATATTTACTTTCTAGTTCGCAAATCTCTGCACAGGAAACCTTTTCCCCACCAGCTGCCGCACGGCTGTCTCAAGGAAATCAATCCAAAGACAAGTTAGTTTTTCAAATAAAAATAGTGAAGCCTTGGAGTAAACTCTTCTCATGTAAAATTTTAGTCTAAGCTGTGATCCCTGATCCCCGTGGGGGATCGGGCTCCTGTGTCCAGCAGCACCAGGGGATGGATGTCCTTTAAGGCCCCTTCCCACCCACAGCATTCCATGACTCCAGCCCCAGGGAATGCTGCCGTGCCCTGCACAAACCTGTCAGAGCCAGAGGAAAGGCCTGACGGGCCTGTTCCAGGCTGTTTCCTGCACGAGACAGAATGCTCATGTCACATCAGGTGTTCTCAGCCACCCACGTTCACAGCTTTAGGAAACAAAACGCAAACTTCCTGATGAGGCAAGGAAATACCCCGTGGTGTTTGGAGGGGCTGGGTCACTCTGAAAGCCATAAAACACGAGAGCAGCGTTGAGGCTTGGTGGTCTCTGCACACCTCTGGGCACCAGGGCTGTTCTTGTAGCTTTAAATTAGTTCTGAAACTTTGAACTCTTTCACTTCAAATACGTTCAGCAGCAAACTGTTCTCTGAGTTCTGCAAAACAACATAAAATGTGTTGGCACTGTTCAGGTCATGCTCACACATCAGTTTAAAAAAAAGAGCAATAAACAGAAACTATTTGCTGTAACATGGAGTTTCAGTGTTTACCATGATGGGTTACTGGGAGCTGTGTGGGAACTTCATTTAGTACATTTCATTTAGTACTTTGCTGACTCATAAGCAGTTTTATCTGAGCACAGTTCTGCTGCTCAGAGCACCTTTGGCTGAGCTTTGGTCTTTGCTGCTTTAATTCTCAAATACACAAGTGCTTGAATTGTAGAATCATAGAACAATAGGATGGTTTGGTTGGGAAAGGACCTTAAAACTCATCCTTTCCCACCCCCTGCTATGGGCAGGGACACCTTCCACTCCCCCAGGGTGCTGCAAATCCCATTCAGGCTGACCTTGGACAATTCCAGGGATCCAGGGGCAGCCACAGCTGCTCTGGGCACACCGTGCCAGGGCCTGCCCACCCTCCCAGGGAACAATTCCTTCCCAAAATCCCAGCCATCCCTGCCATCTAAGGCTGTGACATTCATTCTCAAGCCTTGGACTGAGGCTGACACAGAATTGTCCCTGTTGTACAACTGAACAGTACAAAGAGGAACAAACAAAACTTCAAAGCCGAGCGGGACAAATCAGGTCTGACACCTTCCCTGCCGCATGGGCAGGTCTCCTGGACGAGCAGGCTGACAAGGTGGCAGGGTGTGGAATTGTACTGCCTTCTCCAGTGTGTTCTGTCAGCAGCAATGACTCCACTTATTTTCATTTTGTGACTTCAGCTGCGAGCTCTGCAAGAGGAGAGGAACTCACCTTGCCCTGAGCTCTCGGGGCTTGGGTGACCCAAGTTGCCAGCCCAGCTCAGGAGCTGCCTGAGCCCACAGGGCCAGCTCTGTTGGAACATCCACGCTGCTCCCTCAGCCCCAGCCCGGTGCCATCACTCCGCCCAGCTGCTGGGGCAGGCACTGCCTAAAGCTGAGCTTTAGTTAAGAGTGACTGATGGCTCCCCAGAGCTCCTACCAGTTTGCAGTCCATGAATGTTTGCCAGTCCCTGAGGCTCAGGGGACTCAGAACTGAGGGAAACTGAAAGAGTTGTGCTGGAATACTGAAACAAATCCAGAAACCTGCTTTTAGGTCATAGGTAAGGAACAAACGAGGAAGCAAACGAGCAAGCCCAGTCTGTAATTACCCAGAGTGCAGGGAGCTGCTCCCTGCTTGGCTTTGCTTACGCCCTCCAGCACAGCACTGACCCTGTCACCCGTGTGGGCTGCTGGAAGGGGCTGACCCCGTTCTCAGAGCGTCCCAACCCTGGACAGCCCCACTGCAGCCTGACTTTAATACCCTCTGGACTAAGGAGAAGATTTACCCTGTCAATGAGTCAGAAAGAAGATAAGAGCTCATTCCTCATCACAGAATGAATCAGGAGAGGGATAAACTCCTCCCTGCATCAACAGCGTAAGAGTTACTATCAGAGTAAAAGGAACTTCTTCCACGATAATCAGAGCTAATTTACTGGGGAAGCCTAAAAGCCATGCAGAGAGCTCCAGCAGTGTCCCCAAGGAGCCCGTGCCAGGCTGCTCCCACCTGAGGAGCCCGGCTCCAGCACCCCACAGTGAGCCCATCCTCTCGGGGCCAGTGCCCTCCCTGGGCGGTGGCCCCAAATTAGAGCAAGATCTCCTCTGCAGAGGGCTTTCCTCTGGTGCCACCCCCGAAGGATGCCAGGAGATGAGCTCAGCTCTGGTCTGGCACTGCCCACAGAGCCCTGTGCCCTGGCAGGGAGGGCTGGGGCTGGGAGCAGAGCCCGCAGCATCCCCTCTCCTGCCGCTCCTTGTGCCCGAATTGTGGGCACGGAGGGGGATTACGCTGCTGGGGGGCACATCTCGCCTTCCTCCCGGGAATCCAGAGGCTCTGAGAGGAGCCGGCTCGTTATCCCGCCGTCACCGACACTGCCGGGCATCACCTCCCAACCTGATCCCCCTCGGTGTGAGAACCCCAGAGTGACCTTGTTGCTTGATGAATTTCGAGTCACTAATTAGGCTGCTCGGTGAAAGAGAAGAGAAAATTAACTGACCATTGCTAGCTCGGGAGAGAAGGACTCCGACACAATTTGCTTTTTATTTTAGGTTAGGTTTTTTTTTCCAAGGAAAGCGAACCCGCCGCCCCCGTCCCCGCCTGCCACTAGAGGTCATTTGAGCACCGGGATCGGGACCGGCGGCGGCGGCTCCTGCCCTGGGCACGGACACCTTCCACCGTCCCAAGCCGCTCCAAGCCCCGTCCAGCCTGGCCTTGGACACTGCCAGGGATCCAGGGGCAGCCACAGCTGCTCTGGGCACGCTGTGCCAGGCTTCCCCACCCTCCCAGGGAGGAATTTTTTCCTAATATCTAATCTAACAGTTTGGAGCCATTCCCCCTTGTCATGTAACTCCAGCTCTCTTGGAGTCCCTTCAGGCACAGAAAGGGGCTCTGAGGCCTCCTCAGAGCCTTCTCTTCTCCAGGCTGAGCAACCTTACAGCTGAAGAAAGCTCTGGTGCCAGTTTTGGGTGGTTGTTTCTGTTCAGAAGGGCAGGAAATGTCCAGCCATGGGCATACCACTCAGTCACGTCCAGTAGCAAAATCAGCAATGGCTCATGCCCAGCACAGCCCCACGCACCTGGCTGGTCCCAGTGTCCTGCCTCAAGCGGCCCCAGAGGCTCCCACGGGCACGGAGCAGCCGGGGCTGTGCTGCGGTGTCCGAGCCCTCTGCAGAGAGCAAACACCTCTGGGCACCACTGGGCACCACTGACCGGGCACTGGGCAGCTCCTGCTCCGCTCCCAGAGCCACCAGCTCCTGTGGCAGCACCAGAGTGTCCATCCCTGCCAGCACTCTCACCCCTTCTGCCCAAGCTCCTTGCCTCCAACCTTTCTTGCTTCCGAATCTCTGCCCTCTCTGCAGCCTAGTGTCTGCATCCATCCACTCACACACATCAAAGCAGCCCCAGCTTCCCTCCTCATTCTTAACTCCTCAATACATTTCAACCCAGAATTAATTAGCGGGATCAAAGGGCCCTTCTCGCTGTCCCCTGGAGCCCTCCCTTCCCCGCCTGGCCCTGCCCGGCTGGCTGCACTCAGCAGCTATCGCCGGCTGCAGATGCCGAGGATCAGCAGAGGGAGGGCCAAACCCGAGCGCTGCTCCTCTGCAGCTCCCTGCGTGGCTGCACTAATCGCTCAGCAGACGGTGCTGAGTTTGTGGAATTGGCTGGTGATGGGACCACGGCTGACTTTATCCCTGGATCCTGTCTGTCTTTGAGTCATCCTCCTTGTGAGTCACAGCAGCGTTAATCCCTTGGAGATAACGGCCTCATCCAGCTCTCTGCACGCAGGTACTGCTGCCTCTGCCTGCTCTTCAAAACAGGAATAAATCCGTGTGAGCTGAGGTTGTGGTGGGAGCACTCCAGGACACACTTGTGGGGTGGCTTGTCATGCCAGCTCCGTGCCACCTTGGGAGCCAGCCTCCCCAGAGCCAGGGCTCTCAGCCACTCCTGCTCAGCAGCCCTGGGGGCTCCTGCCTTCCCAGAACCATTCACCCCGTGGAAAACACCTCCTGTTCCTCCTCTCCTCCAAGGCCCTGGCATCTCCTCCCTTCCCCAGCACAGCTCTGCATCCCCAGCAGCAGGACCAGCAGCACCCTCCTGTGCCTGGTACACCTCCCTCAGCAGGGGTGGCCTGAAATCCAGCATCATTTGTGTCCTTCATTCTAACACCTTCGAAGCATCTGTCAGTAAATTGTTCCTACTTTAATTTCTCCCTTTGCTAAAATCTGTTTTATCCCAGCTTAAATCTCTCTCAGTTACACAACTGCTTGTGCCATCCATCACCAGAAACTTCCCACATGGCAATTGGAGACCACAATTGGGTGATCTTTAACCCCCCTGACTCACCTCTTTAATCTTTCAACCCATGGCAGATTTCCAGCCCTCAAGCAGCTCTCACAGCTCCTGCCAGGACTCTGCAGCCTTGCTGGGAGCAGAGATACCAGCACTGCCCCCAGGATGTTACTGGTCTGACTGGTGCTGTGCAGAGAAAACTTCCTCTCTGAGAATTGCTTTGGCATTTCCCTATGGATACCCAGGACCAGCACGAGCCACATCACCACGCTGGACTCGTGTGTGCTGGTACCTATCCCTTGAGCCTGTCCAGCGTTCCCAGTCTCCAGGATGCACTCCCCATCTCCGGGATGTGCTCCCCATCTCTGGGATGTGCTCCCCATCTCCGGGATGTGCTCCCCATGTCTGGGATGTGCTCCCCATCTCTGGGATGCGCTCCCCATCTCTATAATGCACTCCCCATCTCTATAATGCACTCCCCATCTCCGGGATGCACTCCCCATCTCCAGGATGTGCTCCCCTTTGCCCATGCTCTTTCCTGGCCATGCCCTCACCCTCTGCTGCACCCACTGCCATCTCAGCCTGCAAGGCAGGGCCCAGCATGGATCTGAGGGGCATCAGCCCCAGGAAACCACATTTGATTCCCACTCTTTTATTTCCTTTTTTATCTGCAGCGATTCATGAAACCTCTGCTGTTTCCAGAAGCAGTATCCCTGCTCCCAACCTCACCTGAGCCCCAGGAGCAGGAGGAAAGGCCCCATGCTCTCCTGCAATGAGGCACAGGTGAGTGTTGGGTGCTGCCTGCCCTGATCCAGCCCACTGCCCTCCCCCAGACCCACCCTGGCAGTGAGCTCAGCCCCAGCAGCGTTGCTCTGCTTTTCCCAGCTTTTCCACCCACCCAAGGGTGGGACACCCTGCTGTGCTGGCCTCACCCGTGTCACCAGGGAGGATCTTCTCCTCCTCTGTGGTTCTCCTTAACCCAGGGAGTGGAAGCCACATTTGTATGCAGAGCTTGAGAGCAATTAAATTGAATTCTAATTATTGTATATCACAAATTAGCAATTTCTACCATGGTAATATTAATTGCCAACATGACGATAAGGCGTATCAGGCAGTGAGGATGGAGCAGGAGTTTGCTTGCTTGGAGAGAGGTGTGAAAGCAGAAATCGCTGCAGACATGGATATCCCACAGCAGGGAGAGGTTCCTGTGCTGGGGGCACTGAGGTTTGGATTCAGGATCCAGCCTTGCCAGGGCTGGAGCTGAGAGCAGGATGGAACTGCCAGTGCTCAGGTTGGCTTCCTCAGGAAGGGCCACTATTGAGGGCACCTGAACCACAGGGCAGGTGTGATGCAGATGTGCCTGCCCCTTCCTCCCCAGATCAGGGAGTTTGGGTGTACCTTGTTGCATTTGTGGAAAATTCAATTAAAAAAAAACAACTGGTTGGTTCTTGAGAGACAGCTCCCTCATCCCTGCCTAGAGCTGCTCTCCCAATACTCCTGGGATGTTCCTCCTCTGGAGAGAGGGAGGTGGCAAGAAGGGCATGGGGTAGGAGACCCAATGCCATCATGTTTATCACATTCCATGAAGTTGCCATAGTGACCTTCACCTCTGCCAGGCCGGAATCACAACTAAAACAACACTAGAACTGTGGGGATGGGCACTGGAATCTGTGGGGATGGACAAGGACAGCCAGCTCCAGCTGAGCCCTGGGACTGACATTGTGGTTTGGCAGGACTCTCTCTGAGCTCGTCACAGATGCCTGGCAGACGCTGGCTGTCAGAAGTCCTCACCCTGTCAGAGCCAACACGCAGAACATCCTTACACCGCCCGGGAAATCCGGGGAGATCAAAGCCGAGGCAGCTGGACGCACGCTGTGGATGAGCACTTCCCTCGGGAGAGCTAATCAAGGACACAACGAGCCCTGCAGCTGTGGAATGAGCCCCGACAGAGCCCGGAGTGGGCACCGAGCCGGTGATTTGCAAGGAACCCCCCACCCGAGGAGGCTGCTGCAGGTCCCTCAGTGCCCCTGGCAGTGGCTGGGCTTGTGGGGGCTGCCAGGAGAGAAGCCAGGAGTGCAGGGATGTCCCTGGCAGCTGGAGCAGCAGCTGGGATAAATCCTCAGCACGTTTCTGTGCCGGGAGGGAGCAGGGAGGCTGGAGGCAGACGGAGAGGGCTGTGGGGCTGGGCAGGCTGGTGGCACACAAGCAGGGCTGGGCGAGGCTCAGCAGGCAGAGGAAGAGCAGCGAGCATCCCCCAGGCCTGGCATTTCCCATCTCTCATCCCCCTGGGACTGGCATTTCCCATCTCTCATCCCCCTGGGACTGGCATTCCCATCTCTCATCCCCCTGGGAGGAGCTTGTCCCAAGCAGGCTCTGCTCACCTGCAACTATAGTGATTTAATATCAATGAGGTAATTTTGTCCCAAGGGTTATTTATCTGTCTTTTGAAAAACCCCAGCCCTGTATGAGTCACCGGGCTGCACTACAGCCCTGTGATGAATTACACTTGGACACATGCTAAATGACATTTACCAATAAATTTATGCAGATTTCTCCTGTAATCCTTCTCCTCATCAAAAGTAGTAATGCTTTCTCTAATGCAAATGCACTGCGAGAGCCTCACCACATCAAACGGGAGCTGGGCTGAGTAGTTCGAATTCAGAACGATCATCTTCCTTGTGCTCATGAATAACCATTTCCTACAGATGAATATTCAACAGAGCCCTGGCAGAGCCTGGCGGCTCCTGCCAGAGCCCCCTCCCAGGCCTGTCCCAGTGCCCGTGCCCAGCAGCTCTGCCCAGCAGCTCTGCCCAGCCCTGCAGGCGGATTTCACACTCCTTGATTTCACACTCCTTGATTTCACACTCCTTGATTTCACACTCCTTGATTTCACACTCCTTTCCCTCCATGCACCAGATCTCACGGGCTCCACTAAGGAGCTCGGAGTGGGTGCAGAGCAGTGGTAGACTGGCAGCTTTGTGGGTGCTGTGCTGAGCTCTCCTCTCCACCCAGACCTTTCCATCCCATGACCACAGCCTCTCCTGGCATCCTCAGCCCAGCCTGTGGGCTCCACGTGGGCCCCATCATGGGGGCACACCGTTGCTGAGACCAGGAGGGTCCAGCAGCCGGCCCACCCCGTGGCACTCACCCCTACTCTTGACCAACACTTCACTGGCCACAAGGTGCCCAGAGCAGCTGTGGCTGCCCCTAGATCCCTGGAAGTGTCCAAGGCCAGGCTGGACAGGGCTTGGAGCAGCTGGGACAGCGGAAGGTGTCCCTGCCCATGGCAGGGGGTGGAATGAGATGGTTTTTAAGGTCCCCTGCAACCCAAACCAGTTTGGGATTCTCTGATTCTTTCTCTGAAGACCCTGCAAAAACATGGCAGTGTCTGCTCCTTCAGCTCCCATGCAGTCCTGTGCTCCTTGCTGTGCCCAGGGAAAGGCTCCAGCTTCCCAGCTGCTGCTCTGGAGAGGGGGCAAGGTTGGGACACCAGGACAGGTCTGCTCATGACTCCCCAACACCCAGGCAGGCAGCACTTACCCCATAAGGCCCCAGGCTGGGCACACCAGGGATCACTGAACACCCCTGGGCTGCTGGAGGGGGGATGCTGAACGTGTAGAGCCCCCAGCAACCTCTGAGCACTGGGGTTTACACTTTTATTCATTTTAAAGATGATTACATTCCGAGCAGTGAAGATCCAAGCTAACGAACCGCCTGCCACTCCGTGGCTTGGCAGGAAAAGTCATGGGCTTTTTCCTTCAGTCCAAAACACAGACAATATGGAAATAAATGATTTCTTTCACAGTTGTTTAATATAATTTTCTCTATTCTGGGTTTTATGCCCTGGCATCCTGGCAGTCTCAGTTAACCCAGGGCAGGGGCAGCTCCAGCACTCCAGAGAGTTCCCTGCCAGCTGGATCAGCAGGGAGGAATGGGAGAAGAGCCAGGAGAGGCTGCAGCTGAGGCTGCTGAAGGGGCTGCCGGGGAGAGGGGCAGCTGTGCAGGGCACCCCCTCTAGCTCAGCTGAGAAAAACTGCCCCAAAGGCTTCTTTGGAGCCCAGCAGCACCGGCTGCAGGGTTCCCGTGATCTGGGAGGTTAAAAGGCACTTAAAAAAGGCACCTATTAACCAAGGTGAGAGCCTCTGGGACACATCTGAGAGTGATTTATGGCTTCTCCACTCACACAGAGCCAGCTCAATGCCCTTCTTCTACTTCTATTTATTTTTCTTCTTATCACTGTGAAATAAATATGAAGAGGATCTAAATTCAGACTCTCAACCCAGACTTTGCTGCTGCAGGACCAGCACAGGGAGAGCTTGGGGGTGTGAGTGTACAACTCCCAAATCAGGAGATGTTTTTATAACACCTGCTCTGCATGGGAAGTTCCTACCTGCTGTAACTGAAGGAAAAACAAGCTTGGAAATGCACAAAAACACCCCTAAAGGACGGGGGGGGGGTGCTGGGGAAGTCAGCAGCCCAACAGGTACTTGCCAGGAGCCACCCTGGTTGTGCCTGGCAGTGATGTGGCCAAGCATCACCAGGGGAGGAGCTGCATCCCCTGTTGGCCTCCTGCATCCACTGCTGCTGCTGCTGCTCTCCTGCATCCTCTGGGCACAGTGCCTGGGTGGGGGCTTCTGCTCTACAAAGCCCGTGGGGCTGCTCCAGGCGTGCTGGACATGGTTCCCCACCATCTCCCCACCATCCCTGGTGCCCAGCACTACCTGGAGCTCAGCTCCCATCTGTCCTGTGCCAGCCTCACCTGTGCCACTGCTGCTTCTCTACGATTTCTGAAGGTTCAGGCTATGAAATCCTGCCCTTGGTATAAACATTTTAATTACAAGTTTCCGGGATTTCTTTCCTAAGATAAACACATTTTAATTGCAAATTGCTTCTGCTGTCTTTACCCACCCCCCAACACTGCCAGCAGCTGCTGGATTTAATATTTAATGAAACTGGCTCTGGGCTGGGCTGGATGCAGCAGCGGGGCTGGGGGACACTGGAGCACCCCGAGAGTGCCTGGAGTGAGGCACGGGGACAGCCTGGGCTGCAGGAGAGGGACAGCTCCTGGGTCCTGCAAAGCCACCACAGCTGGGGGTGGCCCTGGCACGAGGACCCGGTGCTTGGAGCACAGCAGCTGTGACACGTGCCCCTGCCAAAAGGGACAGAGTCACCCGTGCTGAGCGTGCCCCACCCGGCGGGTGCAGGGCAGTTTCTGGGCTTGGCCCCCTGGCTGAGGGTCCTGCCGTGGCCACCTGCCCATCGCTTCCCGTCAGCCACGTCGCGGTGGCACAGCCACCAGCGGCGGCTCCGTGTCCTCTGTGCCACCGCCGCCCGTCCCCGGAGCCACCCCGCCACGAGGAAATGCCATCAGCTGTTCATGTGGCATCTCACGTGCCACCACTTGTAGGTCAGGTCTCTGGGCACGAGGCACCACTGAGCCACCAGAGCTGCGGCCACGGCAGCAGGTCCTGCGGGGCTGGGGGTTGGTCACCTGGGCGGTGGCTGTGTGGCTTCCCCAGTGACACCCTGGGTGCAGGCAGAGCTGGCACGGGGCCCCCTCAGTGCTGTGCCATGGGGGGCTCAGGGTGGCCCCAGGACCGTGCTCGGGCACGTGTGTTCAGCTGCCACCCCCCGCCTGAGTGGCACCGCATGTGCTGCCCTTCCCAGGCACGGCTGTCACCATGGCTGTCACCTCGGTGTCACCATGGCTGTCACCTCGGTGTCACCTCGGCTCCTGGGGAACCGGCTCTGCCCAGGGTGTGGGGTCAGGCTCCAGCACAGGGACTGTGATCAGCCCCACACAGCCCTCGGTGTGTTTGAAAGCCACCCTGAGCCACCAGAATGTCACACAGGGAACCAACTGAGAGCTCCCACTGCTCTGCCTTTTATTCCTTCACTTTTTTTTCCCCTTTTCTCGCTTCGAGTCTTCCTTTGAAACCCAAACTTCCTGCAGTTTGAAATGGACAATCAGGCCGCCCCGGCAGCTGCAGCCCAAGAGCTTCAGCTCTTGGCAGGAGGATCAGAACTACAAAACTATTTCTTTGAGGCAAATTATGCATTCATCCAGCTCATTTGAAACAAAATATGATTTGCAATTTAACTTTCCATAATGAGCTCCTGCTATTATACCGTTTCCATAATGGCTGGTTTCATTGGAACAGATTGTTGGTGCACATGGTTTACAAAACATTTTCAATGCAAGCCCCGTTTTTTCTTATTTTAAATAGCAACAGCTGCTAAGCATGATAATTATTGTATTTCATCAAAATAAACTTACCGAGTTGCTTCTTGATGCCACTCGTCACAATTTTCCAGCGGACCTGCAGGTTATTAAAGAAGCTGAAACTTTAATTCAGCAAAGTGAGAGCAGCACCTCATCCAACTCCCTGCCACGGGCAGGGACACCTTCCACTATCCCGGGCTGCTCCGAGCCTGGCCTTGGACACTGCCAGGGATGTGGCAGCCACAGCTTCTCTGGGCAGCCAGTGCCAGGGCCTCAGCACCCCAAGGAAGGGCTTTTTCCCAAGATCTAACCTCAGCCTCCTCTCTGACAGTGTGAAGCCATTGCTCCCTGTCCTGTCACTACATGCTCTGGTAAATAGTCTCCCTCCATCTTTCCTGTAGGCTCCCCTTGGGTACTGGAGCACCAGGAGCAGGCAAGGAGAAGCTGTGGTAATTAATTCCTAATTGCATTTACCTGCACCACTGTTTCCCATGGTGCTCCCAGGGCACCTGTCAGGGTTCCCCAAGGTGGAGCAGCCCCAGAGCTGCAGCCACAGGCACAGAGCTCCCATCCCCACACACCCCCAGCTCCAGCTGACCTTCTCCAACGCCAGCTCAGGTGCTGAAGGAGGATTTTCTCCTCTAGTGACTGGAGGGAGGATAATGGCAGAGGGACAGGAGTTTATTACTGAAGAGCAGGTGAAAGTCTTATTTGTTGAAAATTTTCCGGGCAACTTTTGAGAGCTGTGTTTAGTGGCTGCGGTCAGCTGGAGATTTACGGATGTGCAGGATAACGATGCTGGAGAAGCTCTTCCAGCCCCCGGTGAAAGGCTGCCCTTTACAGCACCTCAGCGTTTGGATTTAGATGACAGGTAGTAATGGCACCACAGAAACCATTACTGTCCATCAAGTAAATAGTCAACACACGATATAAACGGTTTGGCCTTACCCAGACTCTCATGAGCTACGGCAAACAGTAAAAATCCCCCAAAAAATCAAACCCAGAAAGGACAAAGGATGCTTTTGAGGAAGGAACAGCCTGCAGGAATAGGGACTAGGGAGCTTCCCTTGCAGCAAACAGCAGAGAGGGCAGTGCATTTGTCCTGATGTAGATGTGGAATTACGGAAGAGAGGGTGAAACGCAAAGCTCTGCGCCGCAGCCCGGACCCAGCTGCCATTTCCCCTCCGCGGGCTCCGTGCCAGCACCAGCTCCCGCAGGCTGACAGCGCTTCGCCGCCGGGTTTGTCATCACAGCACCAACACAGCAATTAAACCCCTCCCTCGGGAGGCGAACGGGAACGTCAGCCCCGGGACCGGGACTCGGAGCCATCCCCGGGCCCCGCAGCCGGAGCCCTCTGCGCCTGCAGGGCTGCGCCAGCCCGGCCCCGAGCCCGGCCCTGTTCGCCCGCGGGGAGCTCTGAGTGACCCCGAGGCACAGCCGCGGCTGGAGCTGTCCCTGTCACCCCGGGCTTCCCGAGGTGTCCCTCGGGAGGAGCGCTCCTGGCTCTGCCGCCCGCGGGATCATTCCAAGGGCGAAGGCTGAATCGCTGCTCCGGCCAGCCGAGCCTCGCCGTTCGCGGTGTTTACAGGGCTCCCACGATGATCTAACGCTGCACAAAGCCACGGTGGGATAAATATAGAGCACTGCAGCACCATAAATCAGCCGGCTCGGCAGCACGGCGGGATCGGGCTCTCCGTGGGATGTGGGTCCGCTGCCACTCGGAGAAGGGGGAGCGGGTGCCACTCCGTGTGACACCCGGCCCCTGTGGCACCACCCTGGGCTGTTCTGCCCGCGATGGAGGTGACCGCGGGCGCTGCCGTGCCCGGCGGGTCGGCGTGGCTGGCGTCGGAGCGGCGCTGGCAGCCGCGCGTAGACGATGGGCTATCATACTGTTTATCAAGGTCTGGCGGAAAGAAAACAAGCTAATGGGGCATTTGCTGATTCAATTCGTTGAATTTGAACAAATCTTTTTAATCCTCCTCCCACGGGGATCGGAAAGGTCAGGAAATGGGCAGAATGTGCACTTTCAGGTATTGAAATTAAACTTGTTAAGAAATCCATATTGATTTGCACTTCTCTGAGAAATATTGAAGCCTCCAGATTTAGCCTGGGTATTGATTTTCTCTTCCAGGGGAAAGACATCGGCACAAAGGGAAGATATTACACGTGGCAGTAAACACCTTCAATCACTGCCCGCTCTGCCTCCATCAACAGGAACCAGCGCTGTACCGCAGCGTTTCTGCGCCCCCGGGGTGCTCAGAGCCTGCCCGCAGCGCGGTCGGTGCCCCACGCCTGGCAGGGCTGAAAAGGGATTTGGGCTGTGCCCTTAAGGGCCTGGTTTAGCTTTTGGTCAGCCACAATCAAAGCCAATTGTTCGGGAAGTCGGAGCTGTCATTGCAGGGCCCTTCCAGCTGAACTATTCCACTGCCGGCCCTTTCACTGCTTTGCTTTTAAATATTGCCCTAAGATGGGGGTGCCACTCTCCTTTGACTGTTTTTAACACATGCAATCAGCAACTACGGCAATTAAGAGGCTTAATTAGCATCTGAATCAGCCTTCTCGAACAACCCCCTTTGCAACAGTAGCAAATAAGGGTGAGGGAGTTGAAATTCTCCCTGGGAGGGTGGGCAGGCCCTGGCACAGGGTGCCCCTGGATCCCTGGCAGTGTCCAAGGCCAGGCTGGGACTTGGAGCAGCCTTGGAGCAGCCTGGGACGGTGGAAGGTGTCCCTGCCCATGGAATGATATGAGCTGTAAGGTCCCTTCCACCCCAGAGCATTCTGTGATTCTGTGAAGAAAGTGCAGCCCTGGCTGAGGCTGTTTGTGGAGCTCCCGGGTGGATTTCACTCCAGCAGAGCTCCAGTGGCAGGTCTCCCAGCGGCCTGTCCATAATTCCCAGGAAGGATTAGGATGTGCTGACTTTGGGCAGCAGAGCCAGGGCGAGGCACAGGAACCGCGCACCAGAGGTTCCCCTTCGGCGAGGGCGGAGTGAATGAGAGCCCCGCTGGCCCCAGAGCAGCCCCGGGGACCCCCCGGGAACCTGCCACTTCTGTCAGAAGGTTAATAAGATTTCAGTTAAGTGACACATCACCGCGGACCGACTGCTTCCAAACTGCCTCCACTTAGCCGAGCTCTGCTCCAGTGGGAGAGCTCAGAGCCGAACCTCGGTCTGCTCCCGCGCTCCCCGCAGCCCCAGCCTGAGCTCCCTCCTCCCTGCCGGCCACGCTGCGCCGCTCGCCGCTGCCCACTGCAGGGCCAGGGTGACCTACTCAGCCAAGGAACTTGCCAAACTGGACAATTTTATTGTTTTTCTCATGGATCTCCCAGCCACTGGGGAATCACACCCCATCCGCGCGCGGCTGCAGCCGCTCCCGCAGCACCACGGTCGCGCGTCGCCCCTCGGCTGTGCCCAGACAGTCAGCTCTGACTGCGTGTGTACCAACTGCAGGGAAGAAATTCACTTTCTTGCAACGTTAGAGGTGAATTAAACGCTGGATACTTGCTACCAGTCACTGGAGTAATTCTGCTCCTGAGTCCTTTCATGGGAGGGACAGGAGGGAAAGGAGGGAAAGGAGGGAAGGAAATAAGCCCTTTCGAGACCACAGAAAATTGCAAAAGGATGTTTCTTCCAACCCGACATGACAAAATTGAATTCCAAGCTATTTAATGCATGCACGAAACGCCATAGAGGAACCCAGCCCGAGCACTCCATCCAGCACGACAGGGAAAGGGGTTTGGAACACGAGCACCGCTCCGGCACTAGCTCAGTGCTTCCAGCTCCGGACTTCCAGGCGATTCCACCGAAATGTAACTACCGGGTTAAGGGTTCTCACGGACAGGGCTATCGCCAGCATTTCCATGGACACACAGCTATGGGGACACTGCGGTTATGATCACACGAACGATGGAGACCTCGGGAAGCCGCTGTCCCGGGGGGTTGGCGCCCGCTCAGTCCGCGGGGCACCAGGGCCAGGGTCCCAGCGCGGCCCTGTCCCCTCCCCGCCGGGGGTCCCGCTCCCACCGCGGGCGCAGCGGCCTGGCCTGGCCAGTGGCATTTCAGGAGTGAAAAACCAGCCCCACGGGCGGGGGCACGGGGAGCCTCCGGGTTTGTCCTTAAAAACGGGGTTTCACAGGTTACACCGTCACGAGGGTGATGCCATGCAGCCTGCCCGCGGCCCGGCCCGCCTCAGACCGGCGTGGTTCGTCTGTTGGCCGGGTTGTTGTGCAAAGACTCCTTGAACTCTTTGGGGATGGAGTTATGGACCTGTAAAAAACCGTGGTCCCGCTCCGAGTTGAGCAGCGTCCCCATGGTAACCTTGGAGGGATCCCTGGAGAGGGTGAACATGGAGATGTCGGTGGAGGGGATGGTGCTGAACCCTTTGCTGATGGGCGACATGTCCCGGGAGCGGGGCTCGGTGGAGCGGGAGCTGGACCGCCGGCGGAAGCGGTACCTGTAGGGGGGCAGGCGGGTGAAGGCCGACCTCTTGAGCAGCTCCGAGTGGGACCTGGCGCGGATCTGGCGGTGCTTCTCGATGTACATGTGCACGGCGATCACCCCCACCATCTCGGCGATGATGAAGGACAGCGCCCCGAAGTAGAAGGACCAGCCGTAGGAGTAGCTCTTCTTGGAGTCGCTCTGCCCCGGGTCCCCCGCGTTGGCCGAGATGTAGACTATGATCCCGATGATGTTGCTGAGACCTGCGGGGGGGACAAGCGGGGCAGGCGCTCACCTGAGTGGTGGGAGTGGATGGGGGGACGTGTCCCCACGGGGCACCAGCCCTCTGCCAGCACACTTGGACCAAACCCCCTTGCAGACCTCTGCTGATTCCCCAGGACACCTTTATATTCCCCTACACATTCCCTTATTCCTGTGCATTCCCGGGAAGGAGGAATAACTGCTCTTTTCTCTAGAACAGGGACATTTCAGGAGCTGGTTGTGCTTTGCTGAGCAGTGAATGCAGGAGCCTGGCTGGTGTCACGCAGCAGCAGAGCCAACCTGAGGGGTACAGGGGGATGCCCCAGCATGAAGCCAGCTCGCCGTGGCCCTGGGAGCACAGGGAAGCTGGAATGGCTCTGTCTCTTTCCATTTCCAGTGGAGTCCTGAGGCTTTGTTTGGGACAGGGGCAGCCTGTGCCCCGCCAGCGGCCAGCAGGGCTGTGCTGCAGGCTGGGGAGAGGCTGGTGCATTCCCACATTTACTTAATGAATCGATTATGTTCTCTCTGCTGTTTTCTCATCTGCATCAGCAGCTCCTGCCAGCCAAGGAGGAAGAGTCATTTGTCTTTTTGTGGGGAGAAGAAAAACACAAAATAGAGCGGTTCCTTGAGACAAAGACATTGTCACGCGATAATCAGGGGAAGCGTTGGGGAACAGCACAGAGAAATGAGTAATCCAGCAGGAGCAGCCTCTCCAGAGAGTGATTTCCATGTGGCAGCCCCTCTGCCTGGTCCTGCTGCTGCTGGCACAGTGCCCACCGGCTGTCTGGGATGGCGGGCAGAGCCCCCAGTCCCTGTCCCAGGTAACCCCCAGGGGGATGGCTGCACTTGGGGAGCCCCTCCTGGGCTGTGCCCCCACACAGGCTCTGCTCGAGGCAGGGCAGGGGGGCACTTGAAGCCCTGTCTGGCACAGGGACCATGGCCAGAGACCCCTGACAGCCTTTCCCTTCTGCAGGGATTTTCCCACAGGGCTGGGACGTCTCTCAAGCCTCAGAATTTCTCTGTGCTGACAGGCTGGGAGGACCCACAGCCCACCCCTGCTCCCCCGTGTCCCCCCAGGCTGGAGGAGCCCCCGGGCAGCTCCTACCTGCAGAGACGAAGAAGATGCCGGCGCTGAGGATGACGTTGTGTTTGCTCTTGTAGAACTCGCTGGCGGCCACGCACAGGCCCCCGAAGAACAGCAGCCCCACGCTGAGGATGGGGAAGATGCTGGACGCTCTCACTGCACCTGTGGGGCGGGGAGAGGGGCAGCATCAGCCCCCAGCACCCCCTGCACCAGCCCCTGGGAGGGATCCGCGCCAGGGCACCCCTTGTGCTGCCAGGACGGATGGGCAGACCCAGCACTGGTGCCCACCAGGCATCCTCTGCTTGTCATGGAACTCTGCAATGGGTTGGGTTGGAAAGGACCTTCACACCATCCAGTCCCACCTCCTGCCACGGGCAGGGACACCTTCCACTGTCCCAGGGTGCTCCCAGCCCTGTCCAACCTGGCCTTGGGCACTGCCAGGGATCCAGGGGCAGCCCCAGCTGCTCTGGGCACCTGTGCCAGGGCCTGCCCACCCTGCCAGGGAAGGATTCCCTCTGTGTATCTCACCTGAATTTCCCCTCTTTCAGCAGAAAGCATGGGCAGTCCTAAGGCTGGGTGAGGGTGGCCCTTCAGACGAGGGACACTGTCCCCTCGGTGTCAGCACGTGCCAGGCACCGTGACAGAGGCTGGGCACAAATGACAGCCCCGACATGCAGAGCCACACGTGTGTGCCGGACTGCCGAGGGCTCACCCCGAGCTCTGCATTTCCAAACAACCACAGAGGCAGCCCTGGGCCTCCCCTGAGCTGCTGGGGCTGGGAGGAATCCTGGGCCAAGGGCCCCGTGCCCGTGGCCTGGTGCTCAGCCCCAGCCTCTGACTGACCCAGCTGCTGCTCATCCAGCTGCTGCTCTGGACTCTCAAATTTCCACATCTCTGCTCACCCAGTGGAGAGGAGAGCGAGTTTAATGAAATGGCTTTGCAGTTTTAGTAGATTAGTGCTGAAGTTCTCCCACCCCCTCTCACATTTAAAGTAAAAAGTCTATTTTAAAGCCCCCAGGAGTGGAATTTTAATGGAGCTTCTCTGTATTTCTCTGCTTTAATAACGGCCCTGTTCGAGGGATGAGAGCCCAAGCCAAGGCACAGTGTATTTTTGGTGCAGCAGGTAGTGATCTGCTGCATTCATTACTCTCTACTGTCATTGTGGAAGCTGATCCATGTAGGAAAGTGGATTGGGCTGGCCTTTAAGGTCCCTTCCAGCCTGGGCCACTCCGGGACGCTGTGTGAAACCCTGCGGTTCTGCCCCAGAGCTCGGCTGGCCCCCGGGACAGGAGGACCCACTTTTCCCAGGAAATCTGCCAGTTCAGCTCCCTCTGTGTCCCTGTTCTTGGCTGCCAGTGCAGAGCACCTGGCACTGCCCCTTGTGCTCTGCCAGCAAGCCCAGCCTGGCTGGAGGCTGGGGGAGCAGGGACACCAGCAGGGACGTGGAGAGGTGTCCCTGAGGTGCTGCACCTCGGACCTGCGGGGTCCCTGTCCCCCGTGGGGGCACCAAGAGCCTCAGGCTGTGCAGCAGCTGCTGGGACCGGCTGTGGGGACAGCCAGTGCCAGGCCAGCGTGCCACGAGCACGTGGCAACAGCTGCACAGGGAGCCTGGGGTCCGTGAGCCCTCAGCCTCCCGCTGGGGGACACCAGGGGACAGGGAGGGGGTGCCCTGCAGTGTGAAGGGCCCAGGGGGTTGTGCCACAGGGGAGCACTCACGGAGGAGATACTCGGCCGTGTCTTGCTCGTAGTCTGCATCCTCAGGGAAGTGGTCGATTTTCTTGCACACTCCTCGGAAGGTTCCTGGGGGGACACAAGCCAGGAAATGCTCAGAAGCCTGCGCTGGCCAGGATGTGCAGCAGCCCAGGGGCCCTCATGCTCTACATGGGGACACTGAGGCACAGTGTGGGACTGCTCTGGAGCAGCAAGGGGCGGGGAGGGGTGGCAGGAACCACAGCATCTCCCCAGGAGGAGGGCAGCCCCCTCAGCATCCTGGCTCTAGAGCACGCTGGCCCTGTCCCCTCTGCCATGGGACCAGGAGGACATGCCAGCAGGGACCAGGGCTGCAGAGAGCAGAAGCCAACCCTGAGGGTGTCCTGCAGGCTCCCAGGCTGCGCCCGGGGGAGCTGAGCGGCACGACAGGCATCAGTTAAAGCCTGAAGACCAAGCTCTGGAGGAGGCAGGCTGTCATCCAGAGGGAGACACAGCATCCGAGGGAGAATCGCCTGCTCCCGTTGCTTTGGGAACTGTGGGAGAAGGGGATGCACTGGGCACGGTGAGGACACCAGCGCCTCAGCACAGCCCCCAGCCTCCTCCTCCTCCCAGCTCTGGGCTTGCACCCCCCTTCTCCCCCTAGCCAGAGCCACCAGGNTCCCAGTAGCCAGAGCCAGCAGGCTCTGCCCTTGCACCCCCCTTCTCCCAGTAGCCAGAGCCAGCAGGCTCTGCCCTTGCACCCCCCTTCTCCCAGTAGCCAGAGCCAGCAGGCTCTGCCCTTGCACCCCCCTTCTCCCAGTAGCCAGAGCCAGCAGGCTCTGCCCTTGCACCCCCCTTCTCCCAGTAGCCAGAGCCAGCAGGCTCTGCCCCGCGCTCCCAGAGCTGCCCCCACGCGTCCCTTTGCCCTGCAGCCGGCCGGCACCGCCAGAGTGGGGCTGCAGCGATGGAGCCCCAGCTGGGCAGGCACGGGCAGAGCAAGGCGCCCGGCTGCCCGGGGCAGGGGCAGCCCGGCCGCACTGCGTCTGCTCACACTCTGACATTTATTTTGTCTCCTTTACTCCCTCTGTTCACCACCTGATGCTCGTCGTCATGGCAATGCTGAGCCACCTGACACACAACTTCAGCCTCCCAGCGCACACCACGACAAGGCTGCAATCCCAAAAAGCCCCCTCTGACCTCCAAGGTGCTCCCCAGGGAGGGAATCCTGCCCCTGGAGCTGCGGCTGGAAATGGCTGAGGCGGGGATGGATGAGGCAGCTGCCCAGGGTCCTGCCCGGGGACACAGCCCCCACAGCAGCGGGGCCACCTGTCACACCTCAGCCCGCAGGTCCCCGTCCCCCTGACAGCCGATGCAGCTCCATGTGCTCCTGGCTGTGTCTCGGGGGCCGTGCCCTGGCTCCGGTACCGGCTCTGGGCACTCGCAGTCCCTGCCAAGGCCTCCCCAGCCCCGGCTGTGTGCCGAGAGCTGGCACGGCCCCGGGCACGGCCCCGGGCACGGCCCAGCAAGGCACGGCCCCGGGCACGGCCCAGCAAGGCTCCTGCTCTGCCGACAGGCTGGGCTGGGGGCTGCAGCCTCCCCCAGCCCCGCAGCCGGGCTCCTCCCCGGCCCGAAGACCACCAGGCTGCTGCCTGCAGCACATCCCAGCCTGCAGCGCATCCCAGCCTGCAGCACATCCCAGCCTGCAGCACATCCCAGCCTGCAGCGCATCCCAGCCTGCAGCACATCCCAGCCTGCAGCACATCCCAGCCTGCAGCACATCCCAGCCTGCAGCGCATCCCAGCCTGCAGCACATCCCAGCCTGCAGCACATCCCAGCCTGCAGCGCATCCCAGCCTGCAGCACATCCCAGCCTGCAGCGCATCCCGGCCTGCAGCACATCCCAGCCTGCAGCGCATCCCAGCCTGCAGCACATCCCAGCCTGCTCCCGAGCCCCTCACCAGCCGCTGGCCGTGCCTGTGCCCGACTCCCAGCCCGGGTCCTCTCCTCTGCGGGCGCTGCTGCCGCCGGTACCCGCTCCCACCCGGTGTCTCGTGGTGGAGCTCAGTAATTTCCCCTCCCTCTTAGTATGAATCCCAATTAGCCACCTTGGCTCATCGCCCTAGCTCCCTGCCGGAGCCCAGCCCGGCGGCAGCGCCAGGGCAGGGGCTGTGCTGGGAGCCCCGAGAGCCGGCCCCGAGCCCCCTCAGCTCCGGGCAGCAGGGAGGAACCCGACCCGCCTGTCCCCTCCTGCTGTCAGCGTCAGCAGCCCCAGCTCTGCCACCAGTCGGTGCCATCAGGCAGGTGCCACCTCCCTGGTCACTCCCTGGTCACTGCTGCACACCCCGGCAGGAGCGGAGCAGGTCCAGCCCCGTTCTGCCCCAGCCGCAGCCACCTGCAGCTCAAACCCTCGGTGTGATGGGGTCACCCCAGTGCAGGGAATCCCCTCCAGCTGGGAAACCTCCCGGGGCCGTTTGTGCCCACCAGCAGTGGGACCTGCAGGCTGGCAGTGCCCGGCAGGCCGGGCTCCGCAGCCAGCCCTGCCTTGGGTGGGTCACAGGGGCTCCACCGGGCAGCGATGAGCCCGCACTGCACACTCAGCAGCCACAGGGCAGGGCAGGGCATGGCATGGCATGGCATGGCATGGCATGGCATGGCATGGCATGGCATGGCATGGCATGGCATGGCATCCCTCCCCTGCCCTGCCCTCCCTCTGGGCCGCTCGCTCCCCGCGCTCCTTCGATCGCCGGCCCGGGCAGGGCCGCGCTCCCCGGTGCCGCTGGGCTCCCGCGCCGCCTCTCTCCGCACACGCAGAGGCAATTAATTGATTTGATCTCAGGTTGTTTTCCTCTCAGAGCCCCTTTCCCCAGGGAGGGCTGGGGGACGGGGAGGGGGCTGTGGGGGAAACACGGTCGCAGTGGTGGAAATAGAGCCAAGAATATCGATCCCAGCCCGACGAGGCAGGAGACTAAAGAGCTCCAGTGATGGCGTTAAAATCTCATTACTTTTCCTCTGGTGGAACGGTTTTCCAGGGACCATTCTGGGTGCTACTTGTGTGTGCAAAGGAGCACTCAGGCTGAGGGGGATGAGCTGAGACCACTCTTAAATGAGAAGAAAACTCCTTGCTCCCCTCGTAGTGGCTCAGCCAGGAGTCAAGGTCACATTCCAGCCCTCAGCGCTCTGCTCCTCCTGATAAATCCCAGTGAGTTATCTCCCAGGTTGTGGTTTCCAGTAATGGCCTTCCTGAAGACGCCCTGTTACACCGAATCCATCAGAGGGAAGTGGCGGGTCATTATGGTCTAAGTTCTCTGGAGCTGGAAAATCAATATTTTGGAGAACCAGAGGTTGGGGCTGAACTGGGGAGTGCTGGGGTAGGAAGGAGCCTGCTGCACAATCCCAGAGATGCTCAGGCTCTGCACTCCCTGAGTAACAAGAGCAAGATACCTAAATATCTCCGAGGAATTAAAACTTCAGGGCTCATCTTTTTTTACCTCCCACCCACCTCCCAGATGCTTGGAGAGATGGAGAGAAATTCATCCGTATTCCTTCCCTTCCCCAGCTCCAGGCTCTGCAAGGCATCCCGAGGCTCTTTGCACAAGGTCCCTGGTGTGAGATTGCAGAGCTTGGGGTTCTGGGTCTGGGTTAGCCATGGCCAGCACCCAGTGGCCACTGCACAGCAGTGCACCGAGCAGCTCCTGTGGCCCTGGGGAAGGCTGGGGGGGGTCTCAGCCACCCCCCAGAGCATGGCTTGCCTCCCACATCACCAAATTTTCAACACAGCTGGAGTTCAAAGACACACAGCAGCTTAGAAGAGCATCAGAGGAGGCTGGTGGGGTGGCTACAGCCCCTGATCCGCAGCACTGAGCAACCCCCCGGAGCTGCTGCTGCAGCTGAGGACCAGGGCTGCTCTCCACCAGGCCAGGGGAGCCTTGGGGAGCCAGGGGTGCCAGGGGAGCTGTCCTTGGGGAGCCAGGGGAGCTGTCCTTGGGGAGCCAGGGGAGCTGTCTTTGGGGTGCCAGGGGACCTGTCCTTGGGGTGCCAGGTGACCTGTCCTTGAGGAG